>VXBO01012098.1:45124-78499 GCA_013400135.1 Rhinoptilus africanus | reverse complement strand
GATCTTCCCAGGGGAATATACTATCTGTACCATCCTGTGCAAAGCAAGGGCCAAAGAAGATTTGTGTAAGGCCACGCACCAGAAATAAAGAGACCAGTTACTAGCAGGTCTCTTGTTCCATCTCACATTTCATGGTAAAAAAAATGGAGTCAGTCAAGTTGGACCATAGTGTTCTGGTGTTCAAAATCCAGAAATGGTATTTTCTTCAAAAGATGTTACAAGCTTACTGATTTGAAAAATTGAATCTCGATTGTCTTTCACAAAAATATGCTCCAGAATGAGACACCCAAGATGAATGTTCACATTTACAAATGTGGGTCTCCAATTCAGGTTCTTGTAGGCAATATTACAGAAGAACATAGATTAGGATTAAACCCCTGCACCCACAAAGTTTATTCAGTTTTATACTAACCCCCAAGTTCTGTAATCCATTCCTTGTAGTTCTTCAGGGAATATCCAAATCCTTTTTCCCTCAACACAGAGAACTACAATTTTTGTGTGTTCTTGCCTGCTCAGAAATTTGCAAGCCTTGTTCTCACTTTTATCTCTCCACATCACCTCCATTCCATGTTCTTAATTCCTTATCTCTCTTTTCTGGTCTTTTCCTTTTAGCATTCACCCAGTAAAAATATGATATTTACTTATAATCAAGGAACCTCTCAATCCATTAATTTCAGCTTCCTTAGAAAACCCTTCAGAAATTTTGTCTGGTACCACTGACACAAACCGGAGCTACTTCAAACTGGAGCAACCTCTTCAAAACAAGCTCTAGGACCAGAAGAACAGGAAAAGGCTTTTACTCGAGAGCACTGAATTGTAAAGCTGATATTGCTGTTACTAGAAAACTGCCCATTGATTTAATTGGCCACTGAGGATAGCTCAGGTTCATTGTAGATGAGTTTATTTTAAGACACTGGTGAAACAGCTGCAAAGATGCATTAAATCACAAGGCTTTGCTCAGCAAGATGTGTTTGGAAATCAAAGGGTGTAATATACATATTTGCTCCTGTTCTGCACAATAAATTATTTATTATGTCTGTTTCTCATTTCAAGATTCCTAGACAGGTTGTTAAAAATATGTGAAATGATTTATTCAAGGTTAGGAACACTTGCAGCATCCATAATATATCTCAAAATAAGCCATGTTGCTTCCAGAACGTACTTCATTTTCACCAGTAGTTTTGAGACATCTATAAAACTTCTGAAAAAGTTTAATAAATCTTCTCAAAAACAGATGTGTATAATTGATCTTCTAAATTTCCCATGGAAACAGGAAGCACCATTCATTTTTTAAACCCCGAGAGGTACCACGTCTATTAACTTTCCTAAGGTACTGAAGCTTCCCAAAATTCACTCATCTAAGTAAAAAATTTGCACTTTGATTTGATGTTGACTCACTCCTTTTTCTACCTTCAGCTCACCTACTAAAGACATGAATCTATCATTGTCATTTCTACAGATCCCTCTTCAGGAAAACATTTCTGGCAGTTCTGTATCTTCAGAGCTACAGGATGTTTTGTGTTGAATAAAAATGTTCATAGGCTGTCTCCAGTTTCCACTCCTGAGAGAAGGAGCTGTTCTAATGCTATTGCCCAATCTTTCTTACATTGTTACCAAATAATTAAAGATAGGACTTTGTCATGTAGTTACTAATTACTACTTATTAAAGATAAGTACAATTTTTGACAATGCAAGGTAGTACATAATACACATAAGGAAAAAAAACACACGGGGGGGGCACTTAGTATACACAAAAGAATGTAGGAGAGATGGTGCTACATATATTATGAATAAGCATATTATTATTCTAAAATTACTGTCACCACTAAATTAATCTTTCCCATTATAAATCTATTTTTAAATTCCCTATGACTAAATAGAGAAACTCTAGCTTTGAGTTCTGCTTGAAACAGAATATTTATTAATACTAGAATATAAATAACATCTCTGTAAGGCTAATTTTAATTCTGTCAAATAAGTAGAAGGATTCCAAGGATATTTGATATGTAGTTTCTTTGTGTTACTGCAATGTATTTGATCAGCTTGAGCCCCGCTTAGTCTGATTTGTTTCTGAGGTTTATACTGCAGTACCCCCTAGACTATATGAATGAGTGTCATTGTCGACAATATTTTCCAATTTGCCTCTGTTAAATAGTAAACTACACTTTCATACACTTTTTGAAATTATTTTTAAAATCTTTGAAAAGAAAATCTTCAAAAAGAAAATCTTCGAAACCTTTGAAAATAATTTTAAAAAGATATATTGTTATACTGGAAACACAGTTCTTCATTGAATGGGATCCTACAAATGCCGGCTCTATGACAACCAGAATAATCAGGCTTACAGCTATGCAGTCCTTTGTTGATAACATTCAAAACTAGAATGCATCAATAGAAATTACCACTCCCAACTATGCAGTCTCCACCCTAAGATGTACCTCTTCCATAACACAATTTCAGAAGCTTCTAAACACCATGGGAACACAGCACTAATAGCAATCAGCAGGATCTAAGCTACAAAGTCGCTTAGGTGCTGGAAAGCACTCTGAAAGCATTACCCATGAATTCAGAAGAAACAAAAAAGAAAAAAAAAAAACCAAAAAACCTCACTCCATATTCTAAACAAAACGCATTCAGGTGTCAAGCCCATGTCATATCCCTTTCTGAGTCCAGCTGCAGCCTACCCTAATGACTTCCATTTGCAAAGCACACATAAGTAACTGGAACAGAATAAGGTCTCATTTTCTACCTTGGTGCAACACCATTTTTCTCTTCCTGAGACTGTATTAAGATTTAAGACAATTAGTTCTTTTGGCTTAATAACTTCAGTTATCAGCTTCAAAGAAATACATAACAACCCTGATGTATCTGAATTGAAGTCCATTTTATTGGGATTGGAATATATATACTAAGTGTCTTGTCTCACTGTTTATATCTATTTTTTTACTTCAAGCCAACCTTCCCTTATGAACCACAAAGATTTAGTGGTCACTTGATGAGTTTTGTATGGCAGCTGGCTAGGTTTTAATTCCCTCAATCAGCTGATATTCTTCAAAGATTAAATCATTGTATAACAGGAGCATTGTACCCCGCCTCTGTTTTTATGCTGGCTAAGCCAAAGAGAAGTCCAGCATAAGAACAACTTGCTTCTGTTTCATCCTATAAAATATTGATTGCCAATAAGAGGAAAAAAGAGACAGTATACTATAAGGTACATGAGACAATTTTCTGTAAAACTCAAAATTTTAAACTATAATCACTGTGAAGGAAAGGTAATGCATCTCTTAAGGATTTTGGATGCTGCCTCCTATACTCTGTCACTGGGCAAATCTGAATCTAAATGGCTGTTCTCTTAATCCCCACAGGATAGGAATGGCCCAGTTGAGTTTACAACAGTAATAAAGAACAGACTTTCAGACTGTGTGGACTGATGTATACAGCAGAGTGAAAAATAAACACACTAAAGCTGCTATATAAGTCTGTCAAGCATGTGGTTACATTATGATTTTATTTAGAAAACAGATTGTAAGAGTGAAGTGATGACAGATGAGGGTATGTTGGTCAGTCATAAATAAGAGTATTCTAATAGGAACTGGGCTTGTTACTGATCATATGCTGCCACACAGATTTAGTGAGATCTAATCACAGAAACTTTGGCTTCTTAAATACATGTTGCAGCTCATTTTCCACTTCAGGTTGCTCAGTTGAAAAATCCACAAGCATTACTGCACCTAACTATTAAAACAGCGATGGTAGAGTTACGTTTATGGACTCAATTAGACATCCTATTTCCTTGTAAAAAGGGTAGAGTTACTCACTTAAGAATGGCTTTCCCAGCACCTAGTGCTCTGTATAGAGATGGCTAAACCAGGCAAAAAGAAACACTGAAGGTAATCTGAAATCTTTTTTCTTACCCATATTGCTCTACAGAACTTAGATAGGCATCACTAGCTACGTCAAAACCAAGAGACCAGAGAGCACTTTCAAGCTCCTTCTTCTGGGTGCTCCATCTGTGCTTGAATTTCTTCTGGGACAAGGCATAGGCAGACACTTGCTCACTCATGTCAGGAAGGAAACCATAGCATACTCCAGCCAGGATCCCAAACACTCAGTGAAACACCCCTGATACTGAGATTAGATACAGTTTATGCTAGCAGATCTTTATAGACAATGATCCAGCTGCACAGGAGAGTTGGGTCCATAACCCCTGGTTCGTACACTCCTTTTACTGGGCAACTGCTCCAGCAACTATGGTATTTTCTGGTAGTGAGCGGGAACAGTGCCACTGCTAGTGGCTCTGAAAACACAGCTTGTGGCTGTTGAACTTTGTGCTGAAACCCATTTGTGCTGCCATTTCATATTGGTTCCAGAAGTTACTTTCCAAAAAATTAAGCTGGATCACCTATTGGGTCCTGCATACCCTATGTTCCACTCTCCCCAGATCAAAATGCTTACAGTTCAGAGCATATGTAAAAGCTGCATGTCAGGTGCCAAAGTAACTTTATGTTTTTAAATTCTAGACAGCTGTGAACTTCCTGGTAGCTATGAAGTTAAGTAAGGGGATTTTGGATTTCTACCTGAATCTCTGTGCTCATCTATTTCTGAGACCCAGCCAACCCCTCTGTTCAGGATTGCTTTGTTTGTGCTTGTTGTAACACAGCTTATTTCCAAAGAGCAGAAAAAAAATCAAATAATACTACAGAAATGGAAATATTCACTCACGACTTTATGAGGAGACATAAAAATTACGCTACTGGAGTATATAAACTAAGGGCAATTTGTGAAGGTAACTTTTTAAGAGTAAAAAGATACTGGTAAAAATTAATTCCCAGCACAACTCTCCTGCATAGCAAAGAAACAACGACATGAAGCCCCAAACACCTCCTCACCCTCCCCTGCAGCAGTTAGTACACAACCATCAGTAAATGCCTGCCAAAGCTATTCACTGCTGACATACCTGCCCCTCCCGTTTAATGCTCCATGGGACTTGAATTCATTTCCAGGGTAGAAATTTAAGTGATGTCTGTGACTTTTCTTTTGTATTTTCAAAGCTACGAAGGAATTTCACACCTCTTAGAATGTCACTCAGCCCCAGGTAGAACACTGCAGTCCCCAGAAATGTCTGCAAAACCAAATTATAACCTCTCTTCCTAAACGGTTCATGGACATAGCCTCAAGGTGAGGAAACCTGACTTGAAAGTAGTAGCATTGCTGTTTTAGCACCACTGGCTTGCCATTAAGACTTTAGGCACCTAACGATGCAAACAGGTCTTGAAGGGAATTTATTTACAAATACTCTGAAGCAAATTATCCATTAAACTGCACAGCCCTAATTATGCTAGATTATGTGACCAGGCAAGGACAAGTGGCAAAAGAAAACACTGCAGCACATGGATTCCTTGGGGAATACACCAAACTACAACTTGTCCAACTGGAAGAGAAGCTACAGCCCAGCATTGCAAATATGTGAAATGTCAGCGCTGTAGCACCAGGGCATCTCTCAAATACAAAACTCATTTTGACAGCACTGCAATCAACATTGGCCTTTCAGCAGTCACAGTCACTGAAAGCTGGTGCTCAGGTTTCAGCCAAGTCTGAGAGTTTCTCTTGCCAGTGGAAGCCCTAATGCTCTTCATGTGATGGGTATCCTGCACCCCCCAGCTCCTATGTACAAGGTCCATCCTTCTTCCACTGGCTTGCCGTGGGACCAGGGTTGGTGCTAACACATGCACTGTTCATGCTTGGCACACGGGGAAAAAAAGAGACCCTGAGTTCTGAAGATCTGTGTGGGAATGGACACAGCTCCGCCCAGCGTAAGACCCACTCATGCCTAGCCCCAAACCTACACTGAGCTTAACGCACCCCCCAGGCTTCAGGAAGAAATCCTCACTTGGAGAGCACCCCTGAGCCCCACTTTCTGCACATGTCATAACTCTATCCTTGTTCTCAGGACCACAACCCCAGGAGAAAGCAAATTATTATTCAATTCACTTTGGAAGAATACATACGGTCAACAACAGCAGCTTATTGGCTTCCATCTGAGCTATGATAAAATATTTCAGCCCATGGAAGAAAAACAAAATGTCAAGAAATGGTGGCACTAGAGTGGCAATCTTAATGAAAACATTTACTGTGAAATACAACATATACTGTTGTATTTACTCCCAACTCCAGCTCAAGCTGATAGAGTTAATTGTTCCAAATGGCTTTAACATCAGCACTCTTGCCTAGTGCAGTTAGGAAACCAGACAGCTCGGTTCTAGTTTGTTTGTTGCTGTTCTCTTAACTTTTTTTTGTCTTTTATCATTGTTCAAATTCAAATTTTCTGCATTATTTTTCTTGTTTTACATGTCACTTCTGTTGTGTATAAGCTCAGAGGCTTGTGAGGGTCAGAAACAGGTGGTTGCATCCTTTCTGTAACAACCAGAAATTACTGTCTGCTTTTCCAACTTTTTTGCCTGTGTGACACACATATTATTAGAAGCCTGTCATTGCTGCTACACAGGTTGGACCACAGATGGATCAAATGCTAAATATTGGTTATTAACATGGTTATGTATTCAAAGCAGCATATTCCAATTGGGATTCACAGGGTACTGAAAATGGCCAAATATATTGCATTTCTTTGTTTGGTTCCACTGTAAGAGCAAGAGAAGCTGCAGAGAAATCTGTGACTGGCTGACACCAAGATGTCTCAGCATGTGGTACGTACCTATTACTGAAAAAAATTCTATAAGAGAGCAGAAAAACAACTGATAATTACTAGGCCTTACATGCCCATTAGGTTAAGTATTCTTGAAAGTATATTCATCTGGCATCACATTTGCATTCTGATGGCAGATAAGAGAAACTGGATATTAAATCTATTGGTTCTCCTAGAGGCCAAACACAGCAAAAAGAGCCTATTAAATCACAAAAGGAGAAAAAAATTCCCAGCTATTCCTCATGTATTTTCCAATCTATCTTCAAAACCTACTAGTGTGTTTAATATACCAAACATGGAGGCTGCAAGGCATCCTAGTACCACATAAAAGGAAAATAATCAACTCTCCTGTTGACTTGACACTGGGCAATTTAGCCTCACATTTCTTGCTTCAGCTCACCTGTCTGCAAAATGGACTCAGAGATTTTTGTGGAGGACTACAAAATCCAAAGCTAAAATGAGTCTTACAAATGCAAAAGTTCTTTTTATTTGTTATTATTAATTACTTTCATGGCTTAGTATTTATTTAGCTTTAAGCAATACAAGGCATCTGATAATCACATACTATTCATTTCTAGTTTTCCTAAAGCTTCCTAACACATTATATTCATTAAGGTTCTGCAAAGAGCATCTTCTTGTTTGACTACTCAGGGCCTAAAAGTTTCTTGTCAGCACCTCTGCAAATGAATTGTGTGTTCCATACACACACTGTTGGGTTTTTTTTCAAGTGACATCCAGATCCATCAGAAGACCTCTCTGACATGTCTTCAAAGTTACTGGTACCTGACTTTTATACGGTACTGCAGTCACCTATGAAAACAAATACCCCATCAGTAACAAGCTTGTGATATGAATGAATTACGAAATCTTCCTCTTCTTCGTGGACCGTGACAATGCCAAGAACGCATGAAAGGGCATGCGTTACATTTAAGCTGTTTATTTCAAGCTTGAACAAAACGTCTCACCGGAGCAGTCAGCTTTTGCTTTAGCTGAGCTGTCTTTACAAGCTCCAAGAAATCCAGTTCAGCTTCTAGAAAAAGCCAGACCTGGTACTATGAAGATGAGAAGGTTGCCATAATTGTAAATGGTTTTGCAAATAAAGCCTTAAGAAACAAACATGCAGTCAATCTCAAAGTGCCTCTCCAAAAGAGAAATACAAAAAAAAGCATAGTGCACCCAGTAAGGTTTTGTCTTACAAAACCATTGCAATATATGCCATGTCTTACAGTCTTTTCCTAAGACAACTGCAGGGAAAAAGCCAAACAAACTAACATTGAGTCTATTCGGGAGCAGCTATTCCAAACAAAGACTGCTAACACCAAGTAGATAATATTGCCTGGCTGGTCTGAAGACAAAGAAAAAAACCAATCTGAATGCAGCCAGAGGGTGCCCAAAACATCAAGAAGTATTATTTCCATGTTCTAATGCACTCATTCAAGTTTAAAGGCTAAAGTGAAAGACTGACTACTGGACAATGACTTCGTAAATTACTTACAGCTTCGAGTAGCCACTGGAAGTGGTTTTCACTGCATTTAGATGTAGTTTTGAAATAAGTTCTAGAGGGATTCTAGACACCTGTTAGGGATAAATGGCTGTAGAAAGTTCAGTCTATTCAAAATGACCAGTACTTCTACACTCAAAATAACAAGGAAGCACCAGCTACCTATACAATTCTACACACTCGTGACAAATTTCAAGGTTACACAGCTGAAACATCTGCAAGGTCACCCACTCTACAATGCTGAATATGGACAAATACTGGGTACTAGTACTGTTAGTTGCAGGCCCTGCAAATAATGTTCTTTTTAAGTTCTCAGGATTTATACCAAAATAACCTGGCTCTATTGTAACAACTCCTGACACACATCACAAGGGTTTATTTTGGAGATACCTGTAAGCCCGTTATTCTTTGTTACACTTGCATAGTAGGCCAGCGCCACAACATTAACAAACTAGCATAGTTTTGTTGACTCTACAGCAATGGGCACCACAAGAAGTCTGAAAAAAGCCTTTATTTTGTTCCCAGCTCTCAGCCATCCTGGCTCAGAGATCACAAAGCTAAATTCAGCCATATACTTCCAATTCTCTGTCTGTAAATAAGGATGGTGACATTGGCTGTTCTATACAGGTGCATCAGCATCTGTCAATGAAAATACTGTACCAGAGCTTGTTACAGTTATTGTTGAACTAGGCTGATTTACAGCAAGTATTATGGTTTGGGGTTTGTTTGTTTGTTTGTTTTTAATCAAATGGATAAGTAATCATACTTAGAAAAAAAAAGAACACATTCAGTACATTGTGAGTGGAACACAGTGAAGGAGGATGAGATCAGCTGCATGTAGGTTGCTGTCCTATGTGAACCTTCCATTTGATTATTTATCAAAGCAGCAGCACTTCGTGCCATATTTAAAGTGCCTGAGAATACTCAGTACAAAAGCTTTGGTAACTCACTCCTCTTGAAATTATTCTGAGCCACTAGAGTCAGAATTACACTGTCATAATGAAGAGGAAAAAACCCTTCTAACAACTAATTCTTGTTGTAAATTGCATTATGAAAGTGGTAATTCCCTCTGAAGTAGGCATTATCATGTCTTACTGCCCACGTCATTATTGTGCCTCAGCTATCCCAGTGGAGCCTTTGCTTAGTAAATGAATGTTTTGGGATGATATTGCCATCTCGGGACTTATTACTTAATTGAATATGGAAACATTTAGGCCATTAGCATACATTTAGAAGTCTCTTATTTCACAGATGTTAATTTATCTTGGGGAATGTCCTTTCTTCCCTCCTCCTTTTCCTCTTTCAATTCTTTCCCTGCAACCAGCTTATTTACTCAGTTAGATCCTAGTCCATCCATTTGCAAGCCTGTGGTGAATGAATTGCTATTTTAAAACATTTCTGTAGTGACATTTGGAGTCTATTTAAAAACAAACAAACAAAAAACCAGCAAAACTCTTCCTATTTTCTCTCACAGCTCTTGGAGTTTATTTTTCCACTCCGGCAGCATCTCTTGAATTAGGTCATATATATAAAGGAAAAAGCAGAGCTAAGCAGACAACATAACTAATTTTCTCTATTTAGATCTTCTTACAAAACCATTCCAATTTCTGGCAATAAAATGCTGGTGAAAAGGTCCTTTCTTCAAAACACATAATTCCCATACCCCTTTGCACTCCTACGACATCCTCTACTACACAATGCACGTTCTCACTTCTTACCATCATCTCCCACGCTTGCAGTGAGGTCATCACACACTATAATATAAATTCAGCTGATCTCAGCTGTGAAGAAAGCACCTTGCCAGGAAAGAGAAAAGAGGGAAAGCCCCAGGTAGGTAGGAGAGCAAAAAAGAACCATTTGGAAAGTGTATATTTTGCATATAAATCTACTTGCCATAGGAGAGCAAAATAGGAAGAGCGCTTTCACTCTGCATGCACTTATATCAGCCCACCGGAAGCTGACTTCAAGCCTAACCCTGGAGCACCTTGGGCTGCAGTAGTGGTAGGTCAACCCTATTGGATGCTCAGTGAAAAGTCTAATTACTCCCGTGCTTTTGCTGCAGACACTTTAGGCAAAGCAGATAAACTGGGAGAAAAAAAAACAAACCATACATAAAAGTCAACAAATCAAAAAAACCTAAGCAAACAAAAAAACTCACACCAAACAAATCACAGTGGAGTTGGGCTCCACCAAACAATCAGAGGTTACAACTCTCTCATCATGTGCTAAGAATTAGAGAAAAGGCATGCAACGATAGCAACGCAAACTACATTGCAGTGTAAACTAAAACCAGAACACACTTCTCATAAATGTGCGCAGCATTAGATCCTGTGCACCAGGTTGCCTCACCCTGCCCTCTCTGACACTGGCACTCTTAGTCCCACGGTCAGTTTCTGGCAAAGTCCACATCACAACATGAAAAGAGATGGATGCAACAAAAAGGCACATTTTCTAATGCCTAGGTAAACTTTGGTATCCTGTATTCCATTTCAGAATGAAGAAGTGAAAAGAATATTTTTCTAGATTTTTCAACGGGGAAAAAAAAAAAATCAGATTTGAGAAACTAAAGGATCTATATTCCTTGGTTGCTGTTAGAACTTCATTTACTTCCTTAAGGGTAACAACTGTATATGATTTAGCACAGAGGATTCACTACGTGCTACGTATAATTATAAACTGAAAAGCTGTAAAATAAAAAAAGCTACATCTTTCTTTACTCATGAATATATCTATATCTATGTATATCTCTTTATATGCCTGACATTAAATACCTTAAGGCAATTCCATCTCTATCATCTCTTTGTGGATTCATCTCCAGAAACGGGAAAACAAATTTAAAAGGTTGCAAGCAGAAAGTATAAATAGTGTCAATTAAAAAAAAAAAAAAAAAGAGAGAGAAGATTATATTTGTTAGGCTTAGCAGAAACATGCTAATAAAAAAGAACTATATCTAACACTCTAGATTCAGAAAACCATGTTCCTAAGTTTGGAAAACTATGGCATCCCTTCATATATTAATTGTAATGTATGTAATAGCACAATGTTAATAACCGGCAGTAATTTGGGCTTGCAGAAAAAAGGAATTGTAATTGCATAACCACTGTAAGCTTTGAAGAATTACTGAAAGTATTTTGAAGGACTGGCATGAAATAATACTTCATATGTTTTCCATTCTAGGCAAAAAACTTCAGATAAAGATTTCCTTTCAATTTCAGTTTCCTTGTATACATACCTTGAAATTTGAAGAAAATCAGTGAAACAAAATAGACTAGAATATTTTCCACAAATTTCAAGGATCTTTCAACCCATTTTAATGGGAAGTATAGAAGTCTTCAGCCTTTTCTGGTCATCAGTACGCAAAAGATGACAAATCAGTCTCTGGGACTGCACAGGCTGTGTGTCCAAGGCTAGTCAGTCTTCAGGGACTCTGAGGCTTGCCTTTGATCCCAGAGGTATGGCTGTGGGCTCTGCATCAGTTTTTTGTGGGCTAGGACATACCACAACATTTGTGTTGTGGTTGTCTGCACACAATCCTCCCATGTGGCCAGTTACAAAGAATACAATGAATAATTATTTTGCATTCAAAAGGAAATAAGATAATAGGATAAAAACATAAGATATTCAATCACTTATTTTATAAAGGCATTTAATACTGCTTCACTGGGAAGATATAAGTACTTGTTGCTTGTATACAGTATGTCATCTTCAAATAATTGTTGATAATAGCAGTGATTAAATGGCTTCAGAGAGGTTAAGTAACTTAGCCAAGACCAAAGAGGAAGCAAGCGTGTGAATTAAACTGAGAAATCAGTCAGTTTCCTAAGGCTTAGTGCTCCAGTCCAAGCTTACAACCTGGTGCTTACAGCAGTATTCCATATTTATCCATCATTCACATTTTATCACCTTGTTTCCTTTCCTTTAACTCTCACACCCATACAGAGTCAAGATAAATATTTTTAATTTCTCTAGTTCATTAAAAAACAAAACCTAGACTTTGGCCCTTACGGTCCAACTCTTTCACAAAATTAAAAACAGTCCATCGGTCTCATGTTCATGACTCTCAGTCTTTCACTGTGCAGAACAGCAGTATGAGGAAAAAAAAAACGCTAAAGGTACCCTTCCCTATATATTTTAGTATTTACCAGTTTCTAGGAGGTTCCCCTTGGAGACAATTTCCTACTAGAAAAGGGATAGAGTTTACTCTAAAAATAATTGCTTTGAAACAAAAAATATTCAGTAGCTATGAGTAATTTTTGCCTTTTGGCTGTTTTGCATGGATGCTTCTTTTTTGACCTGTATATCCTATATTTTCCATCTGTTCAAGCCATGATTTCCAGTCCACTGGAGCAAAAGCAATGGTAAAAGCATTTTGCCAGCAGCCCTTGGCCCAACTTTATGAATACAGTTCCAAGTCTTGCTGCCACTCAAGGTAGAACTTCTAAAAATAAGTGACTGTTTCAAAATAAAAATTAATGCCATTTNGGTGGGGGGTGGGATGTGGGACGGCAGGCACTTTCCTTTATCAGAGAGGAGATCAGAGTGAGAAGACACCAGATAGCCGTCACACACGCTGGCTTTGTTGATTTGTACAATATAGGAGCAGAAACCATAAGGACAATATCCATACAGCACACAACAGCCACCAGCACTCCACTTTTTGTCCCAAGAAGCAGTACTGCCATCACAATCAGGGGACACAGCATGGAAGTAGTCACTATTCCCAGCACTCACAGGTTAGAGAAGGGGAAAGGAGAGGGAGGCAGATTAACTGACTTGCTTTGTCACACTGGAAGTTTATGGATTATTGGGTACCAGATCTGTATCTGCAGGAAGAAATCTGAGGTGCTACTTACATGACAACAGCTGGCAGTGCTAACCATATTAGCGTCTCATTAGCCAGCTGCAACAGATACCCACAGAATTCATTTATGGTCTTCACAAATTAAGGATCTCGAACAAGGTATTACCTACACCCTTAAGATTCCCTTCCAAACCCTGCAACCCAAAATTGGAAAGAGCCAGGGGTTTGTTAGAGCCAAGTCTCGCTTCTGAAGGGGCCTTTTTTCCTTAAATTCACCATTTCTGTCTGAGTGGACAAGGTCTGTTATCCTTTCCTATGTATTATGATCAATTTTTGCCCCATCTCAGCTGACAGGACAGAGGAACATGTCTGTTCATGCCCTCATGTTTACATGTTCTAACAGGTGAAGTTTCTTTCAATCTACCTTGACCCAATCAATGTCTGTACCTCAACAAACCAAGAGAATGTAAAGTTTTAGAGACTTAAAACTCCATTAGTCACAGAAGAGGTCTCTGGTGGCTTTTACACAATGACAGCTGGACAGTCTGTTCTGAAATCAGAACAGGTAGCCTATTACAAATGCAGTGTTTTGTGTAGATGGCCATGTCAAAAGAGAATCTATATAGTATAATCATAGAATGGTTTGGGTTGAATGGACCTTTAAAGATCCTTGAGTTATGGATAATGGAGATACTTGACCGACACATTAAGATTTCCAATCCCGAAACAGGGCCTTATTTCAGTCAAAGGCTACTTCAACACCTCATTGCTTTGAGTGACATTTACTCCTAAAGAGAGGGCCATGAAAAGGGCATTAGAAACTTGTCTGACACTGGGATTACAGGAGATCCCAATGTGGAAAAGAATTTAAGCCAAAGGATTTAATTAAGCTCAATTTTTTGTTCTTAGCCGGTAGTTGCTTTTTCCCTTAGAGACAAAGATATATATAAATTAGCAAACAACGAAAACTGAATTAGCTACATATATGTCATAGAGGAATGAATGCAGAACATAGATACTACGATTCTGACGAGAAAACAACCAAACAAAAGTCTAGACATACTGGATCTAGATCAAAGACAGACAGGCAATGGTGCTTTAGAAGCACAGTAAAAGAGATATTATAACTACTCTGATATTGCAGCAGATTTTAGTCTGAAAGGCAGTTACTCTTAGAAAAGCAAGTCAAGAGAAATCAAAACTCATGAAAGTGACAGGAGTAACAACAAGCTGTTACAGAAGTTTATGTTTTTAAAAGATAACAGTAAACTGATTTTTTGAAGAAGAATATGCCACATTTTTCATTTTGAACTGATATTTGCTATCTATTGACAGCTTTTTTTTTGTTTTGTGATATCTTAGATCTCAAAATAAAAAGCTAAAATTCAAACACAATGTTTCCTTTTTGTTCCAGAAAATTAATTTTAGAAGCATTCATTTAAAAGTTCCATTGTTCAGTTTTCACCTTAATTTAAACAAAACAAGATGTTTGAAAATTTTATAAACCTACACATAATTATCATGGATATAACTAGCTGTACTTTCACCTGATCACAGCTCATGGAATTATAGATGCTTTGAAGTCGTATTTCTAAGACTTTGTATTTACAGAGTAAACCCAATAAAGCGTTCTTACTTTAATACTCTCTTAGGTAGAAAACGGTTTTAATGTTTATATTTAAAACAATTTTCATATGTAGTAAAAGTTTTCATGCATGTCTGAAGTAATACCCCTTTAAAGTCATTGGTACAGAGAAAGATAGAAAAGCATCCCTGAACGCTTACTATGAGAACCTCAGATTGTCTTGAAATTAGTCCCTTGTGAAAGAATTTAAATCTTAGGCAGATTTGCTCAGAAAATTAAGACCTGATATGGTATGGAGAGTAGATATCCTACTGGTGTTTGCCCTCTACCACATGATTGGGAAATAACTGTCCACGAGTCAGCAACTAAGTGCGGTGGTTATTCAGTTTGTGTGTCACACATTTGCAAAGTAAGAATGACCTGATCTTATGGCAAACCACTTCCCCCAGAAAGTCCCCTACAAATCTCCTGTGGAAGAGGGAGTGGGAGGAAAAAAAAAAAAGAAAAAGAAAAAAAAAAAGAATTATTAGTTTGAGCCCTTACTACTTATGTCAGTGGAGTCAAATCTGACTTCCTCCTTACTCCAGTATGAGGTATACGTCCAAGTTTAACAATGTTGCATCTACAGATCTGTCCCATTTTAATAATTGAGCCCTGAAACATATCTAGGTGACTTCGGACAGAGATTTTTGGAGTTCGAGATGTATAACCACCAAAGAAAGGAGAGTGTATTTTGTTTCAAGTCAGAGTAGGATATAATTTCTTAGGTGAAGGCACCAAGCCTCTCTAGTGCTCAGCACAGCTGTTGGCTATGGTGTACCTGTGACATTTGTAAGAGTGGGGAGTTCATTGCTCCCTCTTATGACGCACCTCCTCTGTTGGACATGTGTCTTGTGAGCCTTTGTGAGCTTTGGCACCAATGGTTATTTCTAGGACAAACACCCAAGATAAATCATTCTTAATCTCAGAAGCCAGAGTATGACATTTACCTCCAGTACTAAAAGAGCTGACATGAGTCATTGGTAAGGGATAAAAGAATGAAGTCAGCTCTGCACTCACCAATCTTCTATGTGTCAGCCACATAACCCTAGCTTATAGTGCTGCAACACAGAGTGGCAATCTTGAAAAGAAAAGACAACTGGACAGTCTCACTTGCATGCAATGCACCTCTGCTCTTAGTTTGCCACAGTACAGCCTGATAGTCTTTGCTGCTCTTCCTTGTATTATATTGGTGGTTAGAGTAAGCTATAGTAATACCCCAGGTGCTTGGAAAGCAAAGTAAAGCAATGCAGCACCTCACATTACATTCCAAAAATAACCACCACCACCCTCAGGTATTTTTCATTTCCAGAAATGGTTTTGGTATATCAATGATACTTAGGAACCTCAACCATCCTATAAAACAGAACCAGGCTTACAACAAGTTGGGGAGAGATGTTTAAGCATATAAATCCTACTTAGATGCCTAATTCTTGCTCACATCCTATAAATACCTTTGCGGATTTGAGCTTTACTAATCTTAACATCAGTTCAATGAGAGATTAGGAGTACTGCAAACTCCAGTTCATGAGACTTTTAAATGTTATCTCCTATTAGCACACAGATAGGTCCCAGCTCTACTATTTCAATTTTTTTAAATACTCAAAGGACAACTTCAAGAAAAGGCCTTTCTCACTCAAAGAGATCACATCTCAGACAATTCATACAATATTAGATTGAACAACAGCAGAAACATTGAGTCAATCAACTGCAATACAGTTTCTGTAGAGCAGCAATTGAAGGACTGTTAGGCAATTTATAAATGAGAAAGTGACTTCCCATAGTAAGAGTAGAGAAACAAAAAATAAGAAACACAAAACAACCTTACCTCAGTGTGAACTGATCTTCTGTTGAATTTTTAGCAACAGATACCAGGAAAGTCAAAATGTCACCTCGCTTGACAGTCTTTGGTGTATACCGGATGGCAACATTATTGTCCAATTTCATTTCATTTATAGAAGGACCAGCACGTGTTTGGTAAAGGAAAACACTTCCAATCCTCTGCAAGGGAGGTCCCGACTCATCAACGTCATTGCGTCCTGGTCGGATACCATTACCTTTCCTTACATCCTCCTTGGTGCATTCCCCTTTCTCATCTCCTGGTTGTATGGCATAGTAAAGCTCCACAGGGCTCCCTTCAGACTGATCCATTGGTTTCTTACGGCCAGCAACAACTGTGGGGGGGTTAAACCAGCTTGACAGGAGCTCCAGCTCTGCCACACACAACCCCAGATCCCCTTGCAATCTGCAGCTGCCTCTGACTTCCCGCGTCTCTCGGAAGGCAAACACCCGCAGGCAGGGCAGCTGTTCCATGGTGCTATAGTCATCCCAGTCCCTTCCCACAATGTAGAACAGGACCTGGACTTTGGGCTTGCTCAGGTAAATTTTGTCACTCATTATGAAGGCCTTAAGTTTCCAATTAAAGGAGAACTTGTTAGTAGATCCAAATGGATTTGAAGACAACATTAAGTCCTGGGGCACTACTTGTTCAGTTGAAAAAGGTCCATAGCTGGCATTTAACACAGGTGGCCTCTTGGATTTGTAGATCAGAAAGGATTCGACTCGGGACTGCAAGCTAGAATTCCTCATAATATCCTGGTTGGCTTCCTTAAGAAAGAAGGAAACATCTGCATTGTGGATACGATAGGTCACGGGCAAGTAAGTTGGCAGTAAAGAAAATCTCTGTATACTCTCCAGGATCCCTCGACTCTCAGTCACTGTAAAAGGAAAGAGAGTTTAAAAGATCAGATTTTCAAGTAATACTGTGATATAACCTTGTTGACTTTACTGAGGGGATTGATAAGGCTGTAGCTGATATTAGTGGCAATAGCAAGCATCATCAATCCATGCAGAAGTAGCCTAGGTAGAAGATGATTTATCTAGTTAGCTTGACAAACAATAGGTTATGATGTGTTCTACATGGCAGATAGATTAAAAGTAGTAGCTTGTGTAGGTTTACCTGTGCCAAAGGCCACACCTTCACTTGCAACATACATTTATTATTGGAAAGCAAAATTATCCAGTCAGCATCTGCAACATAAGATCACTGCACGGACACATTTAAAAAGGAATTTCGTCACCAAAGCAAGCTGCACCTGTACAGGAAACCAGTGCAATGATTGTGCATCAAGTGCTGCACGTTGACCACTTAAGAGTTCACTTCAACCTTCTTTTCATCCGAATTTCACTTTAGGAATAGTTAGCACCATAATCATTTACACAAAAGCTCCTTTACAACACTCTGGAACTAGAGAATTTCAAAAGGAGCTTTATTTGCATCCAATTTATAGTCTCTTCTATTTAACTTCATCTATGAAAAGAGGGGTTTTTTCTGTAAAGAACTATCAGGATTCATGCCACTGTTGTTGCCTAACCCTACATTGCTCCTTAATACAATTGCATTATCTGTAGGCTGCACATCACTACACATTGAAAGAACATTTTCAATGACACCGAGCCTCTCTTACTGCAAGATATCTATTTTAACTGTGCCATCGAGCAATTACCTGAGGCAGGCTATCATATTAAAGAATAAGCTCTCCATCCTTTCTAGGAACTGTCAGTCCCAAAAAGCAAAGACATACACTGTTAAAAACATAAAGATGCAAATACAAAATGACCTTTCCTGTTTGAACATCTGACCTTCGTGCTTATGTCTTCACACTGTAATTGTGAAATAAATTGCCTCTTTTTTTCCCCTATAGCAAATTCGAATCCTTACCTTTATTCAGAAAAGTGATAAAGGGTTACCACAGATGGCATTCAAAGGCAACCCAGTTTCCCAAACTCTAGTCCACAAATGCTTTACTAGTCCTTATTTTTTATTTGGCATCTGACGTAAATATTTATTTGCTCATCAAGTACTGCGGTAGCCTAAACTGCTGTCAGTAACTACGACCTGTAGTTACTCCTAACACCACCAATCCACCATTTATGTACTGCAATTCATTGCAAATCCTAGAATAGGATAGAATAGGCTTGTTATCTTCAAATCCTGTGGGAAGGTACTGTTAATTCCTAAAACCCCCTGATTTCAGACCACAACTGTTCACCAAAAATAATCTGGAAAATACCTCTCTCAACAGCAATCTTATCTACCTACGGGCCATATAACCTGAAAGGGGAATTCGCCTTTGCAGGAGAGAAAGCCACACTGAGGCTATCCATAACCAGCATGTCAGTCAGGGCGTCTCCACAACAGAGCAGGGCATGCAGATCTCACTCTTCCATAGGTTTTTCCCAGTCTCAGAAGAGCCATTTTTCCAGTGTTGCTGTTTTATGCCCACAAATAAGGGTATTACAATTTATTTCCCCTCACCCTTTTTCTGTGTAGACTGCAAATGGAACAGACTTATGTTACTATTTACATAAGGTCTCCAGACACTAACGTAATGCAAAACAATAAACTGGAAAACTGGAGAAAGAACTTTCTATATGGAAAAGCAAAATCAGGTGGATATTAAAAAAAAAATCCAAACAAAACAATGAACCAGAAAACGAAAACACAAACAAACCCCAGATAATGGCATCATTCAGCTGCAAGATGAAGGGCACAGATATCAAATGACAGAGGCCAGGAAGAAAGGACTGCAGAGAAGAGTTTCACAGTTTTGGAAATCTTTCTATCTTGAAAAAGTGAAATTCCTCTCCCAATAAACAATAAAAATAAGACCTTACTTTTAAAAGTTTAATGTCAACTGTTATACCTCAAGTGGAATTAGAAATAAATTCCACCTGAAGGATCAGGAAAATGGCCTCAGCACGCATCATCACATGAGACTGTAAATTGCAACAGCAATAAAAGGCTGAAGTCTCATGATTGCTATAGGTGGAAAATTCAGCTAAGATCTTGCCTGATTTTAGAGGAAGCCACACCCAAGGCTTTTCTGCTTGTTTTTAATCAAGAGTAAACTGCAGAGATACTTTGCATGCAAAACTATCCTTTATTTCAGCCTTGGTCTCTTCAGCATTCAGCTCCCACTCTTTCTCCAGATATTCAGGGAGAGCAGATGAAGTTTTTAAAGACCTTTTTCTAGATAATCCCCCAAAAAAGATTTCTAACAACTCTAAATGGCTTTGCTACTACTTAGAGTTGCAGGGATGCATCTCTCCTATCCAGCCCTAAGGCGAAATCTGTTCTGCTGTTGTACTCCTCAGATCACCCAGCCCATAACATCATTCCTCCATCTAATGTCCCATTTATGAATTCCATGCTCATTTTGTACTCCTCCCAACAGCTTGGCAAAGCACCATTAAACACAGTGAGGCATCAAGGAGGCAACTTAGAGAGAGGAAAAAAGCTCAGGGTATTCAATTTTTTATTTCCCTTATTTTGATTGCAGCTCCCTCCCTTGCATTCCACAGGGAGAGGTACATTATTTTTATATTAAAACTAACAGAGTGTTTCGCCTCATAATTTTTTAATCATTTATTTTAGTGCTTAATTATCTAAGGGATTAAAAATGTTCCTACTGTATTCCCCATCTCTATAGGACAACGTTCCTTAAAGTTTGTAAATCAATGACTCTTCTGAATAGAAGAGTAACACAAATTTAAAAAAAATTAAAGAAAGCCAACCAGAAGGTGAACTGCTTATTAAAAAAAAAAAAAGGAAACAACCTCACCAGACAGGGCAGGGTCCATTAGTTTTTAAATTTTTGGGCAATGGCAAACTGGTCTGCTTGCTCTTGCACTTCCCTCTACCATCAACCTGTAGACATGCACTGAATATGAATTGCCTTATGCTGGAAGCTGACAGCAGCTTTCCAAACAGCCAAAGGCCAAAAATTCAAACAATTTTACACTTTTATCTGGGGAGAGTTATAATCAGCATAAACAGAAAAAAATTCTCAAAAACTACACTGAGCTCTGCAGTACCATCTGGATTTTGACCATGGAAGTTTATTAAGGATTCTGAACGATAGGAAATTAAAAACAAAACCAACCATCAGCATCTTTAATTGCAACCATGACTATTTTTGTAAAAATTATACATCTTTTACAAAGGCAGAATTGCAGAAGATTACCATTTTTTGTGTTATTGGATGAGACACAGCATAAAAGCAGAGTTTTAAAGATTTTTCATATCATCTGCCCTAAATACTATATCAGATCTATACCATCATAATCAAAATTCCACAGGAACAACCCACTTGAAAAAAGACAAGAATCATACAGTGACTCTCTCAGTTTAAATATGTCAAATAAAATAAAGCATTGGTAACTGAAATGCTGTTCAGGAAAAAACATCAAGACAAAAAAATATACAGTTAAATTTGGGAACTGACATTTATCTTTACTGTATCACTATGTCTGAAGGCTTGTCTACATGGGAAACTTGTCAGCAGAATAAACAAGTGCACGAGTGGAGTACATTAACTAGCCTTTACCTAGTTCTCTGTGTAGGGCACAGAGTACTTCATTCTCTGTGTCAAAAGAAAAAGCAGCGATACCAGATTAAAACACACTTTGAGGAGTTTAATCTATCCATATAAGGATAGATTCCTACCATCCATAGATATCCACTCAGCCCTGAACTGATTGGTTGTGGCAAGCTTCTCTTAAGTTGAGACATCACAGAGGAAAAACCAGATTCTTTCAGGACCGCAGCAAGCGATGCCTCACAGCACGACTGAATCTCAAGGAGCTGGTCCTCAAACTGGAGCAAACTCCTTCACTTCAAGGTCTGGTGAAGATAATCTACCGCAACTGCAAAGCAGTGTTACAGCATTCTGGATTCAGGAGATGATCTTCAACAGTTTAAAGCAAACCAATAAAATCTAATTTTGATGCTATGCTTATGCCAGGAGTTATTATTTCTCAATCCTTTACAGCTACGTCTATATTTGACTTCTCATGCTGTGAATGGCTTGTTGAGGATTTCAATCAGTGGCCACCTGGGAAGAGATGCTGCAGTAGGGTGGGTTTCTTTGCTCTGCCTTTAGTAAATCTTCCCGTGACTGACACTGTTTAAAAAATACTTGTCATTGATGGAAGCAGCAAATTCTTTGTAGGTCAGTGGATATGACAAAATCCAAGAAAAATGCAGCATACTGAGTCTCCTCCTGCACAGCCAAAGCTTGAGCATATCATATATCCCCGAATATGACACTGTAAACATGCTGCATTTACCTTCCAAAAGGTTATACTGCTTTCTTCATTAGGCTATTAATTTTGTATGCAGTCTGGCTAAAAATCTTAAATCTTTATTCCCTTAATATCATGTAATAGCAACTCTCAGTCAATGACAAAGCCACTATTCATAGCTCAGTTTTACTGCAAAGTGATTGACCATGGCTTCAGAAAATTGAAGAAATCTGCCAGACCACTAACTTCATTCTATATTGTCAGATCCTTGGGACTTCATTGCCCTAACAGTTACCTTATTTTTTTAAGCTGTTCAATCTACAGTCATTCAGCATTCATGAGAAATAAAACACTCTTCCAATCAATTATATAATGCTACTACTAGGAAAAAAAAAAAAAAAAAAAAGAAGTTGTTTTTTTTTTGTAGATTGAAGGGAACAGCTTAGGAAAATTGCCTTACCAGCTGCAAGCTCAGACTGGTGATACAATAGATGAAGTTTGTTGATAATACCTTGGGGATTTTGGAAAGTGATTCTTTTCAGTCTGGCCAGAAATTTTAGCTTTTTAGTTAGTTTCAGCTGTTCTACTTGAATCTTCTGAAGACTTTTGCTCTCCTAGTTTTTGTTATGCATTGGAGTATTTTTAGCAAAAATCTCTAGGAAAACGAAAAAAAAAATCTGGCAGTGGAATCTATTTACAGATCTGGAAACTAATGTTACGATGATGTCTGTTCCAATAAAACTTCATGATCACTTTTGGAAAATTAAGATATTTCAGTCTTAACCTAGTTAAGTGGCTGAATCCACTCATGCTCAGAAGTGAGGCAGTTTAAAGGCAAGCTATAGTGAACGCCATCCCCAGACGTACCTCAGTCAGTTCTTAACAGAGGGATGATCTACTCTGCCAGTATCTGTCTCTTACTATGGACAGAATCAATTAAGACCGTGTTACATGTACATCCAAGTAGGATCATTTCCATCTTACAGGATTTTTTTGGTTGCTTGTCGTGTTCCCTTCTCAGGTTCAAGCATCCTTCTATGCAGCCCTTACACATGAATAGACAAAACTGGAGCTTTTCCAAGGATGACTTACTGTGTTCCCTCTTCTGCCAGTCTTGTGGTAGCTTCAATTTGCTTAGAACAATTAGCACTGCATTTTCAAGCTTTTGATTAAGTGCTACGCTTTACTGAGAACAATTTTATGACACAGTGACAAACTGATGGGAGGTTTTGATCTCAGGCAGAAAGAAAGGCAATACAGGCTTTGTGGCAGTTTCTCATTTTGCTTGCTTAAAAGCAGCGAGGTTGTTCATTGGTTACACTTTGCAGTGGTGCTCAACAGAAGTCCAGAGGGAGGGAGCACTATAGATACAGAAGAGCACAGCACAATAGGCTGTAAAGAACATCAACAGCTCACATGCACTGGAGGGCACCAGATTAAACCCACAGGAAGAAGCACACTGAACTGCACGCTCGAAAGCCTGGAAACCCACACAGGATCTTACTGCAGATGATTTTCTTTGAAACCATTTTCACACAGCCACACTCCTAATCTGTGCAGTAAGAGGGAGTCAGGAAAGTATTTTAATGACTTGATGCTATAAACACATGAATCTATCCCACAGACATCCACATTGAAAATTGCACACTGGAGTTATTCCCTGACAAGAAATTAAACCAAAAGCTGCAAGACTAGTTTTCTGTTAGGTTATACTATATTATATGCATCTAAATGTGAACTGCTTGGTATCCTGTTTGACAGCATAGCTTTCTTCCCTAGTTAGCATCTCATTTTAGCATTGATTCTGGGCATTTAATTATATTATTAAGTCTTCATTACTTCTGTGACCAGAGGCCTTAACTGAAATCACACTTCATCAGAAGCAGTAGTTTTAAGAATGGGAAATTGATGCCAAAATAGTGATGGGATTTACCAAAAGCCATAAAGCCAGCATGCATTCAGGGGTAGAAACCAGTCATAAATAACTAATTCCTCTCTGTAGTCAGTATTCAATATGAACCTTTCAAAAATATTTTCAACAGCAATTTTTTGATAAAGCCTGAAAATATAAAGAGGGGTTGAGGACTAGATCAGACAGATTTGCCTGTAGTCTTCCACCACTTTGTCATATCAGCCACAAAAAGTAAACCCTTGTTCAACATCTCTACCACAGATAACTGAGGAAGCTGAGCCGTTACATCTCTAGCACAGAGACACAGCGTAATGGTGAACTCCTGCCTGCACTTCACAGGAACAATGCAACAGGTAAGTCTTCCCATCCTGATTATGACCTATTTCTTACAACTAAGTATTTCCTTATGAAGACATTATTATACATAAAAACGTTCAGTGATCACATTAGCTCTGTATAGAGAATAAGGCTGAAATAATGATAGACACATTACCATCACTATTCACACTGGAGCACTGATCTCCTATCATTCTTTACCTGCTTGCTTGGAAGAGGAGTATCAATATCTATCTTCCATACCAGTGTAGAAATAAGAGAGTCCACCCTATCTGTCAGCAGGAACCCTAACCTTTCCTCCTAGAGTTGTCACAGCATTAGAATTTCCAAAAAAATTTCATGCTTTCTGTAACAAACACCATCATTCTAAAGGGCAACAGAACAGCGATAAGGCTAAATCAATATGTCACAAATAGGAAAACAAAAATAGAACCCTGGAAGCCAAGAGTCATGCATTTATCTGTGGCAAATTAAAAAGAAAAATGTCTTCAAAGCCAAAAGTCACCAATTTCTTTTTAAGTCCTTTCCTTTCAGACTGCTCTGCCTGCTTCACTGTATAGCATTCCCTGTAACTCTTTCCTCCTTGGGAAATTATCATTCTTTGAGAATTATGCTGTTCCTAACCTGACACACCCACCCCTTTCCCCAAGTTATTACAGCTCTTGTTCCAGTTCTGCATGTCTGTGCAGAGCTTGTTGCAAAGGAAGGGAAAGATTACTTGAACATCAAGGCTGCAGACTATGTAGAAAAGCTCCTTTGTAAAAAGGTGACTCCTCATTTCTCGTAAGAGGATTCTAAAGAAGCTGAAGTATTGTTAGAGTGCAACATACATTAAGTGACAGTCACAAAGCAGATGCTGAATAAAGCAAATTAAACTTTGCAGAGATGCAGGCAAATCATTTGTACCATCATTCCTAAGAGGAATACATCCTTGCAAATCATTCTTTGAAAACTATCAAGCATTGCTACTGCAGTCAGAAACAGAAAGAATTTTTCAGAAAGTGCTGAGTCCTGCAAGGAGGGAAGCTCTGTGACACAATGCACTTAAATGTCATCAGAATATTCCTGTGCAGAAAGACAAGTCAGTTAATGCTTTGCTGAAAGAGCAGCTGGACTCCTTTGCAAGAGGCCGTGTTACAGCCTGCCCAGCAAAGCACGACTTAACCACTTTTGCTTCTGCGTTAACAATCCTGCTATATTTCTCCTCTTGAGCAAACTTGTAGTCCATCTTGTAATTTCTCTATTAACTCCACAAAGAAGTTTCCATGACCCAAGTGGGAAAGCAAGAAAACCTCCTAATGAAATACAGTAAGAAATTCTTTACTGTGAGGGTGGTGAGGCACTGGAACAGGCTGCCCAGAGAAGCTGTGGATGACCCATCCCTGGAAGTGTTCAAGGCCAGGCTGGATGGGGCTTTGAGCAACCTGGTCTAGTGGAAGGTGTCTCTGGTCATGGCGGGGGGGGGGAACTAGATGACCCTTAAGGTCCCTTCCGACTTTAACCATTCCATGATTTTACAGAAAAAATTAGAAGTTACAAATATTCAGAAAACGGTCCCCTAGAAAGGGAGCTCTTGCTCTGCCAGACAAAGCAACTGGCACCACAGAAACAATCATCAGTATTCACATGAGCCACTATCCAATGCTTCAAAAGCAGGACAATAAACTGAAACGAATCTGTAAGTTTCACAATCCTGCCTGTCAGGAACTCCTTGCAGACTGCCATAAATGCTAAGTCTGAAAGCTGAATCATGACATCAAAGGATTTCCATGCCGCTATGTCCGGAGTGAGAGCAGGTATCTGATGTTGGCATGCATAACCTTCTATGCATGACTCCAAGGATCATTAAAGGTCATATACTCATCCAGCACTTTTCATACTTTAACTCTGTTATTTGACTTGATGGGTTTATAAATGCTCAGCCTTGATACATGCTCACAGATGCAGATTGTACTCCCAGTTGCTGTATCAGTTCAGGAATTCCAGTTGCCTTAATGGGCCTGATTATCAGTCAGATAAGGTCTTTTTGACAACAGAACTATAGTCTGGTGTCCCAATATTTTCTTTGAACATCTCGCTTTACTGAAGTTTGAAGAAACTTTTCTAAGATAATCATTGACGTCAGGACAGACTACACCTCATAATTTGTTAGGACACAGATGAACAATCCTGAAGTTATTTTATTATTCACATTGACAGGCAGATAAAGAAATAATTTAAATAAAAGGTCCACAGAGGAACACATACACCTTTATATTACCAAGTGATACAAAAATTATCAGAGAAATATCATATAACAAAGGCAAGCTCCCATCTGAAAAGGCAGCAAAGTAATAATTACAGAGAAAAATACTAAGATAAAAGGATATGGCACTGTTTCACACAAGATCTGATGTCAGCCTGAACATGAAAGGGCAAAGCAGTGATGGGCACCACAAAGTTTACCGTAAGAAAAACAGAAAGACGAAACCCAAACCCACAGTCATGTTAACTACTGTGAGATAGGGAAAAGAGTGGCGAGGAAATTTTTTCTGACACTCCAGATGCAAAACATCAATAATCACACAGAGGGCTGTCCCAAATCTATCAACTGCATGTGATGCAAGGAGTAAAAGGTACTAGACATGATAAAATGCCTCACTCCGTTGAGTATGTCATTGCTTACAGCAAACAGAGAGCTTTCATCACTAACTCACTGGGCCATCTTGACACACACTATTTCTTGGTCTTTTTTTGCATTTTTTTATGCATTTATTTAACGAAACATAAAAAGATAGACTCTCTCTTTAATGAAGAGTAGTAGGCTAGGTGCTATCCACTTATAGCTCAAGGCGTCCTAACAGTGAAAGAAATGAGAGAAGGGCTTCAATGTCCAACCTACTGAAAGATTTCTCAGGCTTTCAAGGGCAACAGTTTGTGCCTCCATTTCTGTCTGTGTCCCATCCCCATTCCGTCCTCCCCCCCCATCCTTTGCCTCTACTTGCAGAGGAAGAAAGGAATGATGAAGATTTCAAAGATTTAAAAAATCAAAACAAAACCAAACACATACACCAAAAAAACCCACAAACTTACAGAGCTAAAATTCTTGCGAGAAGTGTCTTGACTTATATGCTATTTCTAGTGTAATTATGTTTAGGAACCAATAAAAGGAAAGTAAGGCTGAGTAGTGGGGGAGTACAGACTGACAGGAGTCCAGCATCAATTGTCAGATTCCTCATGACAAAGACAGAAATACAGGACTGTTCATGGAACAGCCTTATACTGCTTAAACAGACTCTATTCAGACAATCAGAAGCCGATTAGGTCCTGCCTCAAATGACTGCAAAATTCCCCCTTCTTTTTCTGCAAAGATACCAGGCACTGTGTAGAGGCTGCAGTTCTGCTACCAGGCCATTAATGATGGGAGGAAAAAAGTTCCAAGCATTAAATTAACACCTGAATCAGCAAAAGTAATAGGCCAGTTTCTGCTGCCAGCCTTTTATGAGACAAGCCATGTCCGTATACCCTAATCCAATTCCAGTGGAATATGAACTGCAGCACAAAAGTGCTTGTGGCTGCTGGTTGATAATTCACCCCTGCAGAGTATGGCTCTTTTAAAATTCACTTTAAATTTTTTAATCCATATCATGCCTCTACACTTTCCTGTAGGCTCTGTGCCTAACACCAAATTTGTACAACCAACAATTACAATATTGATCTTCTACTGCTACATTCACTAAGAAGATAAAAAGATATAATTTTTTGTAAGTCTTATTTAAATAACACTTTAATGCGGGTACCTGCAGTAAATTTCCAGGAATATCTATAAAACTAGCAATATTTCACTAAATATATACCCATTTTACATTCATTAAATAAAGTGCAACTTAAAAATATTTGAGTGAGTTCTCAGACTGAAGTGAAGATATTAATGGGTATTTGTAGCTGAAAAGTCTAGAAATTGGAGGACACCACACAATATATATATAAATATATATGTATATAGACACATGTACACATGAAAGCACAGATACAAGAAAGAATTTGACTTTGGTAGCATGGAACACAGACCTAATTAATGCTGCTTCTTGGCTATTTCTATTCTTCACTATAGCCTCTGGTATAGATATACCATGAACATGGGAATGCACAGTGTCCTGAACCCATAGGGTCCTACTGCTTAGAAGATTCAGGAAACAAATGTTTAATTCCTGTCCTGAAAAGCTGTTCTGAACACACACTTACAGTCCAACCACTAAGATATCTCACCAGCTTTCCCCGAATACAAAGACTACCTCATTAATGCAGATGAGCAAAAACCTCCTTGACGTATTCTTATTAGCTCCTGAATCACAAGGTCATGTTAACATCCTTCATGTTAAGTTTTCCCTCTTTGCTACAAGGTAAATCTGTAACCCTGACACATGCCGGATCCTTTTTGTCAACTAAGTAGGAAGCCAAGGTCCCTTAGAAAAAGAACCTGCCAGAAAAAAAAGGCATACAAACATCAGAATACCCAACCAGGCAGGTTTTCAGGAATCTTATTCTGACCATTGAATGACATCAAAATTCCATCAGGCCTGTATCACTCTTGCAGATTCTCAGCTATTTCTAATAGCATCACGCATGATAACTTCTCTCTCTCTCTATGCCATAGAGGAAAAATTAATTTGTACTTTTTTTTCTAAAGAAAGTTTTGCAGAGCTGACTAAAGCAGCTGTGTGTGCAGCTAGTTATACCTCAGCTGCTTTATTGTCCCCAGGACTACCCATGATAATCCGCTCACAGATCGTAACTGAGCAGAAAAGATGATCCAGTCTAAAACTCGCTGCTAAGCAGCTCCTCTCTTCTCATTCCCATTTTGCTTCCTCACAGTTGAAAAATAATGCTCTTTCCACTAGCTCAAATGGGTGTTCATCTCTTCCCTTCAGGTGAGACGAGTCAACTCATCTAGATTGCCAGAAATTATCTACTTTTTCCTGGCTCATTTTCTGGTGAATTAGCACATTGTATCAGCTCATCAAGAGGCTGGCTGAGGTGCCGAGGAAGGCAGAGTTACACACCAGAGCCCTGCTGTTGGAGAGCAGGACCAATTCCTTCTGGTGGCAGGGAGCTGAAGGATCCTTCCAGGTTATCTAGCCGCTCCTGGAGCCTTCACCACACAGAAACCTGAGGATCAGTTTCAAGCCCTTGGTTGATCACAAATAGGAAGCTCGTTGCTTGCCCTTGCTTTAGCCCAGGCACAGCTCAGTCACCCACACTAGTGCAATAATGGGTTAGCATGGCAAACCTCCAAACCCTTGTAAAAGAGACTACTTCTCTGATTTTTCCAGTGCAAGAGAGAGACACAACACAACTCTTTGGAGCATGCCAATTTATTTACTTAGAAGTTAATTTTTCAAATGTATTTAGACCTTAAAGACACAAGTAGAATTTCAGTGCAAGTCACTAACCAGGTCAAGTGCTTGTAAGCATTCCATAATGTATCCTATGCATCTTTTCAGAATTAAAATAACTTTGAAAGTCTGACTTACTGTTCTACAGGTCTGTGAATTATTATTATTTTTTAAAAATAAAGCCAGTATGCAATTTGACAGTTTATTTTGTAATGAAATATTTTTGCCCCTTTTGAAACCTATTTTACAGATACATGGCATATTACTGTATCTTTAAAATTATTTCTGTTCTTCAGGAAATAAACCAGCATATTCTTTCAACTTTCTCAGAAGTGTAATAGACAGAAGAGTTAAGATGATTGAATTTATCATTTTATGACTCAATAACTTTTTTCTTCCCTATCCAGGCATATTCCCTATCCGAAGGGCACGAACTCCTGAACTCACCTAGTATTCACTTAACTAAATCCAGGGAAAGTTTTTGCTCATGCAGATCTTCAAAGTCTTATTCAGAAATTAATTCCACCTTCTCAAATCATCCTCTTTCTCTTCCTTCTCATCCTTATTTAAAAGTGGTTTCTAGATAAGCTGATACTGATACAGATGCTATGGCGTTTGACACTCTATAAACACCTAAAAATCGAAAGATAAACTAGAATTGTTTCTCTTTTTCCTGCCTGATGAAGACTCCAATGTTTTCTGTGGGAGTTTGTTCTGTCAGTTTTGAGCCAGTTTCACATCTCACAGATTCTAAAGGTCATATTAAAATCTGCCTCAGCTAAATACCTTGTTTTCTTGAAGCCTGACTAGAAATTCGAATGTTATACCTGTGTGTCACAGTTAGAATCCTCTGAGGAGGATGCCATGAGACTTGAAGCCAAAGACTCTGGCTATTTAACTGCAGGAAAGTTCCTCCTGGAGAATATGGAGGATGTTTGAAATTCATCAGCAATAAAGACTGCAGGGGAGCTGCACAAGCAGCACTGAGAGCTCAAGATTATCTTCCCCTACCCTGCAATTATCTTGAATACTTAAAAATCCCTGCTATTTGGACAAGAATAGTTTTGCATTCTAGCCCCACTGAGAAGATTTGCACAAAAGATTTCAGAGGTATGGGTGAAAAACATACAATAAAAAGCTCAGAACCTATAATCCTACCTTTAAAATAAATTACAGATTTTTTTTTTTTTGCCAAGCAGGTCTTCACACTTATAAAGAACACAAACTGAAGTCCCTGCCATAGCAAGCTCTTGGAGTCTGGTTCTCTGAGCATTCAAAACAATTATCCTCATGAGTATCTCAGTGCATATTTGTACATGTGAACCCATATGCACATTTGAAATAGTTTAATTCATTTTTAGCACCTATGCTTGTGTGTACTTAAGAGCAAATCATACTGCAAGCAAACATATTAAGTTGTATATGTTAAATCTGTACCAAATGGATTCTACAATTGTACAATTGACTGATGCTTCACATTACTGCCTGTAAATAACAGTTTAAAAGATGAAGTTCTGTAATTGTACATCTACAGAATAAAAAGCAGTATCTACTAGGTAGAGCAAGACAGATGGTAGGATTTGTCTGCAAGCAGAAAACCAGCAGAAAGGCATTACCCGATTTAAGTTGCATTTGGAACATGCACTGGCCGCTGCATTTTATTCAGTAGGGTTAATTTATAGAACCGATGCTGCAGTTCAGTATATTCTACTCTAAATCTGTGTAAATAACTAATTTTTCAGCTGCCCACCTAACTGATCAAAACCAATTCTCTCAGGTCAATTCCAAATGAAATTCTGTTTTTCACCTCATCATCACAAAATGGAAGCAAAAGGACCCAAACAAACTAAGAAAACCTTTAGAAAGGATTATGTTACCCTTTAAAAGTTAAAAAATAAAAAAACAAAGCCTCCAACCTTTCTTCTAAAATGTCATCTTACTTTTTTAAATATTACTTTCACAGGAAGGATATTCTGTGTCTCCATTTTAATCCACAGCCTTTATAATTAACTGACATGTAAAAGAGGTACTGGATTTGGTTTGTTAACCGAGTACGTGCATAATAAAGGCAGGTCATTTAAAGCTTGACATCAGCCATTCATAGGGAAGCATTCTTGAACTAGCTGTCTCTCATTGTCCTATTTGGATAATAATCAAATAGCAGGATAAATGGAATAAATAGTTGAGCAAATATTTCCATGCCTAGTTGCCATGATCCACGGATCATTACCAACTGGTGTGTTATTACATAACAAAGATAAGGATTAAACCCGTATTTGGAAGACAATAAATACATAATTAAGACTGAACAGGAAAGTACTGATCACTTAATCTAATTTATATTACTATTTCTTGTTTTACAAATTAAACTAAGCTTCTTTACATATCTATGCATGCAGTTTATAAACACTTAAGACTCCTTTTCGTGGTCCCTGAAAAGTGGTTTGAGTTGCTCAGACAAATCACAGAATGTACAGACTTCTACTGCTTGGCGCTTTAGGAAATATCCAGGAATAAATCAACAAAGACAAACCACTGAAAGCAAAGGAAAGCAAAAGCATTAAAATGACATATTAAAAGTGTTTTCCCATATTACTTGTGGTTCACAGAGGTGCCAAATATAAAATTTAGGTCTTGATGTCTTTAAATTGTAAAAATAGCAAGTAGTATTACTGATACCATAGTCACTGAAAGTGAAGAACTTCACATATCTTAAGTAGTTTTGATACCTTACTCTTCCACCTGAAGAAGGGAGACAGATCAGATTCATTGGTAATATCTTGGGAGGAGATACTTGTAATAGGTGAAGACTCTCATATACTGTACAGAAATAAGAGAAGTGTTCCCAATAAAAAGTTCATCAGATAAAGTGCTCAGAGTGTCTTGCGAGACTTAGCAGCACAAACAGACTGCGTGCTAAAAAAGTTACATAACTAGTCCTTTCGGGTTAATATTATGTTTCTGCTACATGTGCGTACAGTTCCTTCCTCAGCACAGAAAACCTAAATTCTGTCTAGTTATTAATGCAACACAACCTGAAAAGTAAATACTTTATACCTGGAGCAGCTCAGTGTTTTTATTAGCGTTTTTCTGCTCTTTTCTTCCACAGATCACCAAAAATCCACTATTACCTTGTATTGTGACCACATCAGGACCTACAGGCTAAATCTGAAAGACCAGTTGGATGCTGCAAGGGAAACACTCTGTAATTACCATCCCCAGTGCTCTCCTTCAAGCATGGGGACAGAAAACTTCCTGAGAAGACCTCCCCACTGCATGCAGGTATTACAAATATGGTGAGAAACAAAAACCTTCTCTCTCGTATTAGCTAACGATTTCACATCAGCTTATCTGCACAGTACCTGTGTTTTTGTTTTGGGAGGGGGCTGTTGGTTTTTTTGCTGTTGTTGCACTTTTGGTTTTTTAAGTACTGATCCTGCCAGGATGTTTCAAATCATTTACATTTAAGAGGATGCACAACCATAATATGCACTTAATTTCAGCTCTACTTCCTGGAAAGAGAACTCTTCTTGTTTCCTCAACAGAGCACAATGTGATCTCTTCTTAGGAACATGCATAATTCCATAGGCTGAATAACTGAAGGTAGCAACATATCACCTTTTTTTGTAGGTACAAAAATAGTCAACTCCCACCCTGTTCGTGAAGAAACATCCCTTAAGGCTTATACCTTCTGGGTTCTCTCATTCTTTTAAAAGGTCACAGTCTGACATTTCAATAGCATTAGAGGTCTTCCTTTCTATACTTGTGTCCCTGCTTAAGCATTATTCCCTTCAAGTCACAAGGCCCAAGGCAATAAATTACTTCTTTGTAAGACAACTAGATCTGGTGACTGCACTTGGAGACTGATTAAAAATAAGTCAAGGCAGCTCAGCTGAAATAATGCTGTATGGAAAGAGGTTGTGCATAGAACCAACAAGCTACAGGAAACATGAAATTAAAATATAAGATGCGCCTTTCTTCCCTCACACACTTAGGTTGAAAAACAAACCAAAAGACAAAATCAGCCTCATTCATAG
>VXBO01012098.1:21707-43064 GCA_013400135.1 Rhinoptilus africanus | reverse complement strand
CACTAAATCCCACACTAATGCTAGAGTAATGATGATTTTCAGCTGGCTCTACTGTTATTAGAAGTCCATACAGAAAAGAAAAAGAAAAAAAAATATGGTCCTTTTGGTACTAGCTGGAGTTCTGGTGTGAATTGTAAAGATATTCAGCTTCATCAGGACAGATGTAAGAGCTGCAGTCTTTGGCACTGCGTACCTTCCAGCAACAGCAGTAAATGGCTCAGATATGGGACCACAGGAGTTCTAATACTTCCCAATGCCTATTAACTGGGGAGTGGCAGACAATAAAAGGCTACAGTAAAGTAGTGGAGAAGCACATTGCCTTCAGAATTATTTTCATAATGGTCACCGATAAGGCAAGTGTTAGATATTTTCTCTTTCATGAGCAGTGTAGATTTGCTAGGCATCACGTCCTGGGATGTGTATGTACATATATACACACAGACACTCCCATCCTAAATGTGCTAAACAATACGCAGAATTAAATCACTATCCAAACTATAATTTTACACAGAAGAAATCCAAAACAGTTGGTATTATTCTGTCTTATCTACATGAAAAGTAGTCTGCTTTTTGTTAGTATAAATCATTAAAAGTAAAGCAAAGTACAACTCCTTTAATTATATAGCTTTTGAAGTTATGTCTCTGACTTTAGCAAGAAGAAATTTCAGTGCCATCCAATGCCATGCAGATTGGCTGTGGTTAAATTTATTCCAAGGAAGCCAAGAGTGAATCCTTAAACTCAGTAAGACTTGCTCAGCATAAAGAAAGCTCAAAACCAGACAAGCAGAATGTTAGAGATGACAGTGTACCATGATTATACTCAGAGTCTATTTCTCCACATCTTAAACTGTTTTATAATTCATGTTCTGTTTTAAATGGAATTTTTGTAGGATTGCCCACACTTTCTATCTTTGCATCTCAAGAGAATGTAAGAAATTTCATCTCAATAAAACTCTACAATTTTTTTCATCTCAAACCTAAAACGATGGCCAAACACATTCAAGATCCAGAGACAAACAACTAATTTTTCCTTCAGCCTTAACTGGGATGGCCTATTACCATTCTGCATTCAGCAGTCAGTGAACTAACAGAAAACAATGTCTGAAGACAAAGAAGCTAATTAAAGCTGCAAACCATAGGAGCTTTACCTCATGCATAGTATCTCTTGACCAAAATACAGTCCAATTCAATCATTGCCTCAAGCACTTAGTGATTTTCAGTCTTTTACAGGGCAGATCAATTAGCTCATCATTGTACTATGGTGAGATTAAGTTTAAGTAAAGTTGTTATTCTGTGTTTGTTGGCCTGTATGAAAGTTTAATCTCTGACCAATTTCCAGTGCAGGTACTAGCAGAATGTATTACCGATCAGAGACAGAGTGTAACATTTAGAAAAATGTTTCCTTTAGAACAATTTTGCAACAATCTCGTGAAGTAGCATGTTTTCATGCCAATAATAAAGCCAAACAATATTCCTACAAATAAAGTTAAAAGAAAATACAATAAAAATCGAGCTATGTATTCCCATACCCCAATGACAAATTTATACTTATGGAAAAAATAAGCACATAGTAAATTTTGATTTACAATCCTCATACCTAAAGGTCAGCTATAGCCTACTAAAAAATATACCATAGTGCTTACCAAATACAAGCATGGAAATGATCCTATCAAGAGCAGAACAGCACTTAATGCATAGTGCACATTTCTGTCTGTAAGTAAAATTGTAATGAGAAGAACTAAAATTGGTAAATGTATCACAATTAGATGAAAGAATAAGTGTCCTCTTCGTGTTATTTTAATATTCTTCTGAAAACTTTATATTGCTCAATTCTGCAAGAAATTTCAGAGGGGCTGTTGGAATTCTGACCTTTCTTGACAGTGTTACTTTCCTGATCAAGGTGTGAGCATTAACTAGTAACTACTCCCATTCATATGAATAATGTGCATTTTAAAGTTTCAGCTGCAGATTAACACCTAATTTGAACTACTATCTGTGAAAAGAGAAGATTCAGCACATCTCATTTATGTGCTTGTCTAAGCAGGAGGCAGCCACACAATGTAATTTAGTGTATACAGTAGTTTGTTAATAGAGGAACTACGCACTGGGTAGTTTTTACTTGGAAGGTTTCTGTAGCTTGAAATCTAAACACTTAATACTGCAGAAGGATTTAATTTTCTAGGGCACAGTTTCTCACTGACAAAGGTGCTCTTACAGGAGAATTTACAGTGTCTATTATCTTCTCAAATATGAAGCACAAGGACTGACCATGAAAGAAAAGACATTATAAAATACTTAATCTGAGATTTGTGGGAGTAGGACTCAGTTTAAACATCAAAAGCTAAGTTCAAAGTCCAACTGAAATAGGATCAACAGATGATATGTGTAACTCCAGGAGCTGCCCTGCCCATTTGCACAAATCATGACTGGAATTCTTACACACTCATTACATAGCACCATTTATCTTGCTTAATGTCTCTGAGTGATGGAGAGGACACAGACATTGATAGACTACAGAAGATTCATTAGCTTGGCCACTGAGGAGGGGAGTAAAGAACAAACACAATGCTTTTCATCTCGCTTTGACAGAATGGCAGGGGAAAAAGTAAAACATGGTCAGTACACTCTTGGGAATACCTGACTGACGGTTTGCTAAGAAGCAAGCACATTTTTTGCCTTAGGCTGGAAAAGCAGCTCTTAATTGGAATCAGACTGTGACCATCACGCTTACAAAGTAGGGAACTCACCAAGTCCCTACTTTGTGAATAGTTCAATGGGTCTCAGCCAAGCCACTTGAGAAGTAAGATACCGGTCTTCTCTGATTTCTTCACAGTTCAGTGGTATTTTCTTCTCTTTTGAGCATTAAGAACCTTTCAGTTTTGCACATGGGGATGAAGTGTGCTAGACTGATGCCAGTTCTCTCTTCACCCCAAGAGCCTACATGTCATGGGCAATCAATGTAAAATTCCCCATGTCAAGCTCAGCAACAGATTTCACCTGCAAGATTATTTCTATTTAAGTTGGTGTCCTGTTATTTGCATGCTTGACTTCCTTTCCTGGTCCACGCAGATCTACATAACCACATAGGTATGCAACTACTACTACTGAAAACAGCTAACTGGGCAGGTTCACAGAAGCTCAACCTGAACTGGCTGACATAACAGTAGGATGAGGAAAAACCTTTAACTGAGGTTTCTCCCATCCCTGTTTAAGTTAATAATAAAGGGACACCACAATGAAATAGGCACCTTAGGATAACCCATGGTTTATGTAAACTGCACTGATTTGCACATAATGGTAGTATACAAAATAGTTACAAGCACATACACTCACTGAACCAAAAGAAACTCCCAGTTTTAGAAAAAAAAATTGTTAAACTGAAAAGTTAACCTACTTTCCAAACCTCATAAGTGGAAGCACCCTTACAGCAGTAGATTCAGTCTTGAAAATTATCATCTGCAGCTTGCTTTAATGATTCACTAAGTGAAGAAGCTCCTGAATGCTGGTAAATGCCATCCTGGGTGGGGATACTCGCTCTGACTGCTTGAAACAGGACAAATTACTCTGTTAGCTGTGTAGGGCCCTCAGGAAGTTGGAGTCCCTGTCACAGATTCTGCTGCTGCTAGCACTATACCGTGGAAACCAAGGCTAATTAGCAAAGAAAGCAAGAGCCAGATGATATTTAAAGATGTACAGGTAGATAAATATACATTCTACATGCTGAAAAATTTCAAGAGATAAAAAGGAGAAAACCCACGGTAAGCCAGCATGCAGTAGCAATCTGTCAAAGGTGCTCTGACTTCATTATCACCTCCGAAGTACGGTTCTCCCATTGTGTTTCAGCCATGAACACAGTGCAGTGAGATTTCAAAGCAGGTGACGTAAAACATTTTCTTGGCAAAAATCCATGGTTTTATGCTCTGAACCATCTTTTATGTTATATTTGGTTTCACTGTACCATTCTGACTTTAACAATATTGTGGATAATAAATTAGTATGTTGGTAAGATAACCAAAATGCCAGCATCTACCTAATGAGCCTTATAACTGAGTTGTAATTAATTTTATAGTGCTGTGTAACTTGAATGGTGCAAGGGGCACTGGATCTTTCCAGATCTTTCTTTTATTTAAGAGGGAACAGTTGACATCACAGTTTTCAAAAGAAGGGGGGAAAAATCATCTCTAGTTTACTCACACAGTTATTACTCCTGACAGCATTCAATTTAAGCCAGTGAGATTGATCACGTGAGTAAATTTGTCATAGAAATAAGGCTGCAGAAATAAGCCCCATAAGGTAAAGATGTCAATATTTAGAAAGCTTTTCTTTGTGCAATGTCTAGCTAAATTGTGTAACACATTCCTGTGAAGAAGTGGTTTACTATAATATGACATGAAAGCCTGGCAGTTCTGAAAAAGGTAGTAGCCACTTTTAAAAAATATTTTCTACTGATCAGGATTCAGGCATAAAAGTGAGAAAAGCAGAGTCTCTGTTCTTTTCCTTGTTTTCTCTCTCTATTTGATGAGCATTACCTCATTTGGATTTCAACTGGAAAAGCAATTAAAAATTAAATTAGGCCAACAATACTTTTAGATCTCCTAACATGCTGAAAAACTTTTTAAAAAGAACAGTAGATGACAACAACAAATAACATGCTTTTACACAAAATGTTATTTGAAGTAAAATGCATGAAATTCAAATATCTGAGAACACTTCTGAGAGTACCCAGAATGTACTGAAATATATTTAATGACTTAAGAAGAAACAATGGAAGGTTCTGTTTATAGTCATGCAAGGGTAAACAAATATATATATATAAAAAAAAAACCAACAAAACCCCCACACTTTTCATGATGTTTTGCCCAAGAGGTAGCTATAGCCATTTTCCATAAAAGTACCAAAACAAGATTTCCAGCTTCTAATGACCCATAGCTACAGACACATTTTCAGGAAAACACAGTTTGCATTTGAAAACATTCCAAAACTTCATGAACAAGCTTGACATGCAGATCTGCAGCATCTCCAGGTGGATTTTCAGGAGAGGTTAACACAAGGGCATAAGGGATGCTGTGCAACTATGCAAAAGGGACCAGCACGCTCTGCACTGATTGGTGCTAATGGGTACCTCTACTTCTTACTCTTGTCTCCAAACCACTGCCATCGTACATCCCTATGTGGGATTAACCCATGTTAAGCAATAGTCTTGAAAATATTTTGTATTTTTAAAAGTACTACTAAATACTAAAACCTTAGCCTGGTAGATGTTTGGTTACATTTTAGAGGATATTCCTACATGGATACTTTTCTGAATTAGATTTTTGTTACTTCCTTTTTTTTTTTTTTTTTTCCCATTGAGACTGCATACTACTGGATTCCCACATAAAACCCCAAATTCACGGGGATGCAAAACCTCACCACTAAGGAAGATGATTACCATCATAGTTTTCTTATTGACACAAAGTCAGGACTGCGGGATTCTCAAGAATTCTGTTGCTTTGAGCTTTCTGTGTCATGATTCTTGTATTAAAATTGTGTGGCTACAAGAGCTGAACAGAAACCAGTAATTTCACTTTATAGGAGTTTGTGTCAATATCTTATCCGGGTCTACTATCCTATGGGAACTTCATATTATCAAAGGATTTCAAAGAAAAGCTGGATGAAACTCAATTTTATTGCATAAACCACGTGTGGTTTTGACACACACAATCAAAAAACACAGTCTGATCCAAATCTCCACGCAGCCAATTAAAAAGGGCTCCAAAGGAATTCATAATCTTCCGATCAGCTTCTCTGTCTAGATTTTGTGCCATGATACAAGCCAAGTATCACAAAAGTACTCTATATATTTGCTGCTTTACAGAGAAGTTAAATGGTGCCAAACCGTGGCATCAATAAAAATCACATAGCTATGCTGATCCAGGAATAAAAGAGGCAAAACCAGTAGTCATTATGACAGGCATACTCTGAGCTCTGTTGGGATTGCATCTGAAAGAAAGGCTTTGTGTTTCCATTGTCTAAGGAATGAATTGTGCCTTACTTCCAGGAGTCTCATTTTATACCAGCAAAACATTCAAATATTGGGATCAGGTAATCAAGCCACTTACATATACCTTGACTTTCCCTGTATGCATCCTAAATTAAACCCAAAAAATCTTCCCACTGACTATCTGTTATGTTATCCATTCCTGCAGTTTATGAATAGAATACAGTTGGCTTTACTCAACTCTCCTATTTTTTTTACAAACTTGATGCTTGTACAACCTGGCAGCTTTTTAGCTCAGTCATATAAATGTCTTAATACCCTGCATTGATCTGGAATCAACACAGTTGCCGACACATGGATAAAAAGCACCTGGAGAATTTGTTGGTTGTTATTTCAAGCTGTTTATTATTCCTTGAGGACTCATCTGAACACTCAGAACTATCATGCCTGCATTAATACTGCTTTCCTACACCTCTGGGTACAGTAACGCTGTACATTAAAGATGCTTTAGAAAATTGTTTGCAAGTTGATATTGCACTGGGATTACTTTGTATGGTCTGCAGCTTTACACTAAATAAATACTGGGAAACTGCATGCTGTGAAGTAGGCAGTTTGAACTCCTCAGTCTGGCCTTTGGAACACAGTTAAGAATTAAAAGAAAGCATTGATATTTACTAAGTTATATTTTAAATCTTGGACTTGGCAAACCTGTGATTTATAAAGACTTAAGGAATATTAGTAATGCTGTGCTTACAGTCCAGTACTGGAAAACAATCATTTACAGGCTAGCAAAGGAGCATTTTGTGAGCTGTTCTTGTTGCCCTTATGGGAGGCAGAGATCCCCGTTTTTATCACTATGGTGCAGTTATGACAAAGAATTATGAAAAAAGCTACCAAGAAGAAAGAGAGCAAAAGATATGCAAGCATCAAGGAAAAAGTGGGAGGGAGAGTGTCTGAAAACTCCTTGCTGGACTACATCCAATTTAGTGGTACACTATCAGCCACTAATATACAAATAAGTTTAAGTCTTGCAATCATGCAGTAAGAAAAATCCTATTAAGTGGAACAGATTCTGTTGCCATTAGAAAAAAAAGGAACAAGGGTGGGAGCAAGAATGAATCAAAATGTCCAAATCCAGGTGTCCAAATCCCTCATAATTCCATTACTACCACTGAAAATAATTTCATGCTGCAATGGGGCTATAAGGAAAATCTGCTGTACTAGTTTTTCAAGACAAATCTCAAGACAAATCAGTACAGTCATAAAGCAAACTACATTTTGCAGAGAAGTATTTACTTCTACACAAACTCGAGTAAATACAACTTTACCACTCTGCTGATGGATATTTTAAGCAAATAAAATTTCCACTAGTGACCTGACTGACTGAGCAAAAACCTCAGTTCCCCTTGGTCAAGCAAGCAGTCAGTGACACACTGTTAAGTCCAAGCCTCTTGTCTGAAAAGACACACTCATTCTCCTACACAAGGTTTCCTCCAAAGCTACAGCTGTGAAATCACCAACTGGATAATGGAAGCTTTGTGCTTCTAATGGAGACCCTTTAAAAAACAACAAAGTAATTAAAAATCTTAATAAAATGTAGATAAAACCTGGTAGAAGTAACCACATCAAGTTGAGAGCAGCCAATTTTCTTGGTCCTGCAGAACTGCTAAAATACAGTTTACTTAAAACAGAGCAATGTCTTAAGTACATGATTTCAGCAATGCATCCAGAATTTCAGGAAGAGCACCATTTTTTCCTCATTCAAGCCAGCATCTCCAGGTACCTTACAACAAAGTTATGATTCAACTGAAGCAGGAAGAGAATTAAAGTTGCAAGTTTGGGCTTTTTGTCTCGTCATTTTCTAATCAACCACTTATATGTTCTGTAACACAATCATGTGACACAGGGAGACATTCACCTTCTCAACTTGCTTACTTGTGAAAACTACAGATGCCTTCCATGGTCCAGATGGGCATGAGCTCCTATGACAACAAGTCACTGAGACTTAAATGTCATTCCTGAGTCCAAACACATAAAAACCACCCAGTTAATTGCAAGACACATCTAACTACGAATTTCCTAGACCTAAAGGGAGAGGCTAAAATAGCTTTTCACAGGCTTTCTTAGTAATATTAAGCTTTTTTCCTTAGAAATGTTCGGCTTCATCCAAATGGGGTTTAAAAAAATAAAAACAAACAACAAAACTTTAAATAGTCCAACACATTCTGATTTACTGTGATCTGCAAAAGCAAATATCATTTTTATTGATAATAAAAACATTATAAAAACATGATAAACATCAAGCAATCAGTAAAAGGACAAATTAGCCTGTTTGTCTTTAATAGTCATGCACCATAGCCCTTTTGCACTCCCATAATTTCTTCATAATTTTTCTCCAAAAAATTCTTCCGTAAATTTCCAGGCATGTTGAGAATGCAAAAGGCCCAATTCTGCTGTTCACAGATGTCACACACAAGCCTAGGATGACAGAATGTTAGCCAGAACTCCTACTCCTCTTCCAGTTCCTCCTCAAAATCTCCCATTTCTTTTTGTCAATAATCCTATACCCTTTTGCAGTCATTTTTGGTTCTGCATGTTTCATTTCAGCTGTAACTTCATAATGTTAGAGAACATGCCTTATCCAGGTTTGCAAAGCACAGCATAAATTAACAGGATTATATACATATTGCTAATAATAATAATTAATAATTACTCAGCAGAGGAGAAGCTCAGATACAACATTCCATTTCAGAAAGGTCCTGCTATTTTATCAGAATAGCAGTGGGTTGATTCAAGGGCAAATATGCTAGAAAACTAGTTCGGAATGAAATCCCAGGCTACTCACAACTTTGGGGATGATAGTTATACCCCACAAGATACAAAAATATGTATACAGGACTGTGACAGGTTGACCATGACCAGATGCCCGCCCACCCACTTGTTCACTTCCCCTCCTCAACAGGATGGGGGAGAAAATCAGATGAAAAAGCTTGTAGACTGAGATAAAGACAGAGAGGTCACTTACACATTACTGTCACCAGCAAAGCAGACTTGACTTGGGGGAAAATAATTTAATTAAAATTAGTTTGGATAGTAAGAAACAGAGACAAATTAAAATAACACCTTACCCACTCTCACCCTCTTTCCAGGAACAACTTCACACCTTCGTTTGTACAAGCTAGTTAGTTCATAGAAGCAAATTTCTGTGTTTCTACTTTTCCCCTTCATAACCTCTAACATCATAAGGTAGCTACTCAAGCACTCAATCTTGATAACTAACAGAAACACTTTAAAACAAAGTTATAATAATGGACTTACATCTCCCCTATTTTCTTCCAAAAAGTTAATCATACTGCTGTTAAGAGTGTAGGATAATTTTTAACTGTTCATACATACAAAAAAGGAGAAAAGAAAAAAGCAGTTTTGCAGTATTCAGGGGTATCTATCAAAGGAAATAAATGGCACAATTTATATTTGTGTCGGGCTTCTATATACTTCTTCAGTACTGCTTTTTTTTGATTCAGCCTTATAATCTTGCAAAGGACAATATAGATTTGTGGTGAGGTTTACTCCATAGTAACTAGGTATTACAATAACATGCATTGAAGGAGACTAGGTAAATTTCCTCAATGCTTTAGGTTAAATAAGAAAAAATATGGCAGGCACTATGGAGAAGTGGAGAAAGATGTCTCGCTATAGGGAAAGATGTCCTTTCAGACAAAAGTACTCAAAAGCAGAATAAGTTCATTGCAAAAATGTTGGATAGGTCTCCTCTAATCAGTCATTCATTAGCTCTGGCTCAGCAATTCTTTTATCGGTGGGTAAAAATTGGAGCTGGAGTTAGAAGAAAACTCTGGTTTTACCATTCTTTCATAACCTCAGAAGAAATAGGTGTTGAGAGAATAATTTTTTCCCCGGATTTTGTCATAATATGCTTTTGCATTGTTAGAATGGCTCAAAAAGAGTACTGGAATTAAGAAAAGAGCTTGAAAGCTTCAGTGAGGGAAGCTGAGTAACTGATACACACTAGACTTGTAACCTGCATGTAAAATGCATCTATACAATGGTATTTTGCTATTATGTTGTTTACTTTTTTTTAGAGACTGACAAGCCTCTCACTGAAAATTTGTGGAGAGAGAGAAGGAGGTATCCATATTTATGCAAGGACTATATGAAAAATGTGTTATATAGGTCCTTCTTGATTCTCCCATAGCTTACCTGGGTGTCGTGCAGCTTTTGTTCTTACATGCATCAGAGACATAAGAATGATCTAAATGCAGATAAAGACCCAATTCAGGGAAGCAGCAGAAGGTAAGATATTAGGGTCAAGTCTGCAGCATAGCTCCAGAGATTTTGTTGACTTTACCAGCAGTAGAGCAAATACTGGGGAAGTCTATTAAATGAGCCTGAGAAAGAAATATATATTTTGAGTAAATAGCTGCAGTGTCTATAATTTCAAGTTTGCAAATGTCTTTCACATTGTTTCTTGTCTACACAGATGAGAAATAAAGTCAATAACTAAACAGTATAATCTAACTTTACATTCTTATAAGACCCCTTATTTGAGGATGCTGAAGGCATTATAATAAGCATTGTGGTTCCAAAAAACTTTGCAGAAAAATAAATAACAAGAAGTCAAACTGACAACATAGATTTTCATTGCCCTTCTTGAATTTCTCCTTCCACCCAAAATACCAAACAAAAAAAATCCCAAAACACAAACAACGCAATTGCAGCCTTAATGTTTCAGTCTGCACTTACAGGCTTAAGAGTTAATGCATCTCTTAACTGTAGAATCATAGGGTTGGAAGGGAGCTCAGTAGATCATCTAGTCCAACCCCCTGCCAGAGCAGGGACACCTTAGAGCAGGTTGCACAGGGACCCATCCAGGCAGGTTTTGAATGTCAGAATCAGTAAACTCATAAAATAATGGCTTCAGCATATTCTGCAGCACCTTTCTGGTGTCTGAAATTTCATAGATATTGGTACCTACAGCAGGTAGATAAAAGACAGTTCAGCTTTATCTACCTATGTCGCAATCATGCCTCTATTTGTAGCTTCAATGTATCACAAATCCAACAAAACCCCCCATACCTAGCAATAACAGTGAAGACAATAATTCCACGCAGGATCAATGAAAGGAGTATCATCTTCTAATATATTATGAATACTTTTTCTTATTTGTTTTGGGGGGGTGTTTTTTGCCCCATGATCTTTTTCCCAACAGACCTACAAGGAAAGAATCACTGTCAAGTTTCTCCACATTTAAATACACATATGCAGAAACAGAAAACACAGATAATAAGAACAACACATGTAAAAGTGCTTGCCACATCCCCTACATGATTATAAGGTAATCTTCATGAAGAAGTGTGCCATGTATTTGTTTATATTAAAGCTAATAACTTGCTAACTAATGATAAATGTATGGTAATTTATTCTAAGTGAAATGAAGTGTGCCCTAAAGACATAGACTGCGCAAATGAAGGCTTCTGCTCACAGAGGTTTAGAGCATGTACATTAATAACCGTGTATCGTAACTGCAGTGAAAATGATTGCATGAGTGATAGTTCAGGCAGATCAGGGTGGATGAACAAAGTATCATAGGGTTATCTAAAATGCTGTGCAAGCCCGGAAGTCTGCCATGCTACCTTTTCCAATGTTTCAAGGCCTACAAATGCAAAACTTATAATTATTTCTCCCCCTCTTAACAAATGTACTTTCCAACTTATGATGACATGATTTTTAAAAGCTTTATACCCTCAAAGTTTTCCACAGTACATAAGGTCAGTCCTCTCTCCTTGCAAATGGCGATGAGGACTCCATGAGAGGGTGAGTGGCCATGACTAGCTGTGTTCCCTAAGTTACAGAGCCATGAACTAAAACACATGCTCTTGTTCACCTGTGGTTTCATCTCTCTAATGCTGTCATTTGTATTCTGGAAATATTTGTTGCCTCTAAGACAAGGATGTCACTGTGCAAACACATAGTTATTGTCTGTATATCTTACATGATACTCTAGGTATGGCTCAACACATTCCTCCTCAGGCTCTTTTTGTTGTAATAAAAAAAGGGAAGGGGGCTTACACCATTATGTTTGGGATGTCTCCCAGAAAAGGTAACTAGAAAATTTCCTTCATTCTCAACAAAATTCCAAGACATCTTCACTCACTAATCAGAATGCATCCAGTGCAGCTAACTTAGCAGATACAGAAACCTGAACCCATAACTACCATCCAATAAACTCCACAATATTTCTTTTCACAGATATAGATGGTGCCATCTCTCCTTATGCTGAGTACCCCCTGATTGCCTCTGGCATTGTTCAACAGAAGGATGTCAGAATACTTTTGTCTGTGCAATTCTTCTTCCTACAATAAAGATCTGTGAAACACTGGAAAGCAAACACAAGACTGAAGTTATTTCCTTTCCCTAAAGAGATATAAATGGGCAAGGCCCTGTCAGGGAAATTTAAGTTTAAATTTGCAATGAAGTGAGGATAGCACAGCTGTCATGAAGCAAGCTGTATCTATCAAAGTTACTTTTAAAATCAAAAATAACCATCGCACCCCAGCCACACTTATCCTCTCCCTCCTTCCCCTTCCCTTCTGTGTACATTCACCCAGACACATGTGCATAGAGAAAAATCATAGAATCATAGGGTTGGAAGGGACCTCAGTAGATCATCTAGTTCAACCCCCTGCCAGAGCAGGGCCACCTTAGAGCAGGTTGCACAGGAACCTGCGGTTGCACAGAAACCTGAATCCAGGCGGGTTTTGAATCACACAAAAGGAAATCTCACAAAAGAAAAATCTGTTTTGAACATTATGTCAGCTTGCAGGGCAGATGAGTGAACAGTACAAAAATTTCCTTTACAGTTGTGTCCAATGTATTTTATTTCTTTCCCATTTATGCACACAAAATGCTCCTTAACAACTACATTGGCTGAACAGAATGAAAAGACAAAAGCTGAAGTCTGGATGGCTTTCCCTTCCACTCACCTGAGCAGAAACACTGAAATTGACTGGATTTTTTTGCAACTCCAAACAACTAGTATAAAAAGGCTCTCCAGGGTTAAGAGTCAGGTTCTGAACTGGTAAAAACTGACAGAGTGATGTATTTATTTCATCAGTTAACTCTAAAGGTGAGAAATGATCACATTAAATCTCTTGGGGCTCAGTCTTGTATTGCATCTTCATTCCAAAAAGCCCTCCAAGAAATTTTTCAATTCTTCTTTGAGGAAAAATAATCTCCTTGGACTCAATCCAGAGTTTACTGAAGTCATTGGTTTAGTATCATTGGATGAAATTTTTCTGAAGCGTCTTTTGAAGACATCTCAAGCATGCTTTTAGGATATAATTATATAAGAATATTTTTAATTATAGAAGATTTTTCAAATTTTCCATTTTTAGGACATGTTACTGTCTCAGTAATTCTTCAATTTTCTGTGAGCAACAGAACTTAACTTTTTGTTAAATTAACAACAAGCAGCTCTTATTGAAATTGGAGAAAATTAATTTTCTTGTTATAAGCTACCTGTATTTTAAACTGCTTGTTATCTGGTATAGTTAGTTATTTCATATATTGGCACATTTACTAAAAAATAATTTTAAAAATATCTGCTTTTTTTTTAATGAATAATAAATAATATGAGCTTACCAAAGATATTTTTCCCCAAATAGGAATTTCAAATTCATTTTTGATACATCAGAAAGGTAAAAACATAAACCAAGGAATTCAAATGCAAAGTTTTCTCCAGGTACCTTTTAAAGTTAGAAAGAAAACAGATACAAGCCTTTAAAGAACAGATCCTAGAAAGGATTACTGTATTAGGAAATAAAACCAGGGAAAGCACATGTATCAAATATATGTGCTGTCAAACCAAAAGTGACTCTAATTAGAAATTTTCTCCTCCTGTTAAAATCAAAGGGGATAAATTCTATTTCCTGTTAAAGCAAAGTAAATCCATAGTAATTCTCCAGAAACTGCTCTGCCTTTACATCAAGGTAACAAGTAGCTGAATTTAGTCTGGGTTCTTGAAAATCAGATGAAAATTAAGCTCCACAAGTGCTACCTACACACACAGAGCATCCCATTTTATAAAAGGTTTGTCATGTTTTAATCATTAGAGGACAGTGACATGGGCTAAAACACAATTTGTATATTGTTAATAAAACTTTAGCATCTGGTTCATTAAATGCTCATAGAATGCCCTGATGCACTCAAGGGGTGAAAGCAGACTGTGACACAGATTGGAACATTAAACCTGGACAGCACTCAATTTTTACATTGAGGCTAATCAAAAGCATATGCAGAAATTATTTCTAAGGGTTCTTTCTTTTCTTCCCCTCATTTATATTATAGCGTGAAGGATAAATGCTGAAGAATTTGTCTTTCACCCTTATATAAGTGGTCTATAACTTCACGGCAAGTTTGCAATATTTTGTCCTATCTGAGGAACACAAAACACACACAGAATGGGCTCATGCCACCTGCAAATGAGAAAGGCAAGTAAAATTTACAATTCAGAGAGGCAAAACACCAAAAGCTTCGGAAAAGTCTAATTTAATACATCTGTCATATACAATTACACAGTCAACTGTAATCCAAAACATCTATTTATTTTTTTTCTTCAGACATAAACGAGCAAATTGCCCAGGCTCAGAATTAAACATCTGTTTCACAAAACAAAGATATTAACCTCCAAGGTTTTTTATGAACCAATACAATTCAATCCTTCAGCACTACTCAGTAACAGTTGTTTTCTCCATTACACAAATTGCTACAGCCAAGTCCTCAGCATAAACCACTGCAGTGATTGAATTTTAAAGGTAGTGGGAGGGCTGTTATTAATACAGGCATACAGATGCTTCTTTTACTGATACAATATATTTATTAAAAAAGGGTTTTTTGCTGCTTCTGTTATTGGATACATAGATGAAATTAAGTATTTAGACATGACAGAATCAAGTATAGTAAAAGAAACAAACACAACCGGTAGCTTTACATTTGGAAAACATGCAAATCACATTTCCATATTAATCACAAGGCTTTTAAATGGTATAATAATTATTTCATTGTTGTAATTCTTAGCTATCCTTAGTATATTCAAATCAGTCATGAATAAAACAGGAAGTCCAAACTATGACTTCTGTTCTTTCAAATAAACCTTCACAATTTTGAAAATAAAACCTACAATCCATACTTCTTGGATTTTATTCAGGCTCTTCAGCAGCAAAAAGAATGGTAAATTTCTTAAGAGTAGGTCAAATTCTGACCCAAGCACTGCAATGTAAATCCAAAGTGATCAAATGGCATCTGGAGCAGGAGACAGTCTACTCAAACTCTGTCAGTTCTTTTCCCACACCAGTGCTTTTTTTATTGTTTGAGGTGCTGAAGACAGCCCAGTGCATTCTCGGTTCTAGCAGTTCCCCAAGCGTGGAGCTCATGTTTCAAAACCCGGTCTTCCTCTTTCTGATGGTGTTTTGTTATAGAACACATTAACTATTTTGGTCTAGAGAGATGGGAACACTGAGCTTCTATTCCTTCAGAATTTTCCTAGACACCAAACCAATGAAGCTACAGTGTGTTGTTCAGCAACTCAGTTCAGCAAAAACAGCAACCAAAGGTAGTAGTTAATATAACACCAAGAAACACAAGACTAGCAAATAAGATTTAACACAAGCTGCAAACATCACAAATCAAATTCTGTTTTGAACTTGTCTTTGTAGTAGGTTGCAGATCTGAAATTCTCCTAGTTTAAAAATATTAGCAATAAAAGACTGAAAAAGGAAACACATAACTCACACTTGTTTCATCTTGCAGTATATTATGCCACAAGGAGTTTGCTTGCATAAGCAATGTTCAAATAAAGAAAGCTTTCCCTGGAGGCTTTAACTAAACTGTGCACAACACCTTAGTTGATATTTCCACTGATTGCCAAGCTGTCCAAACAAATAGACATTTGATAGTAAAACCACATATTCTGTTTCTCAGCCTTTCAGGAATTACGTGAACATAGATCCTCCAAAATGCCAAAGGACACCAGCACTGGAAATTGCTCTGCAATGTGAGTGGGTCAGCTCCTAAACCATACACCTAGCAACAATATTTCTCTGGCCTAAGCCTGTTTGTCATGGACTTCAGTGTGAATTTTGAGGCCTGATAAGTCACTGTAAATGAGAAGATGGAAACTCTGATGTGACTCTAGTAAACCACGAAAATGAACCTATAGCATTCTCTAAGCAGAAACAGCATCTTCTCTTCTCCAAAGGGTGAAGGATTAATTCCATTTCAGAACACAAAATTACAGTGCTTTTCTGTTTGTTCTTCTCCTTGAAGAAATTCACAATTTAGTATTTTCCGAAAATATGTCATTTCTAAAATTGTGCCTATAATGTATTTAAACAGGCATTGTGTTAGCTATCTCAAATTTCCCTAATAGCCCTTATATTAAGATGATGTAGACAAAAAATGAAAACGTAAATTTTATTCTAAACATATCTCTACATTTTCTTATGCTAAAAAGACAAGCACCAATTAGCTCCTCAAAAGTATATAAGAATTAATAGTCTTTAAACTAAATGCATACTCTAGAAATTAAAACTGCAGGAAAGCAGTTTAACCCAGAGAGAAAAGGGAGTAAGGTTCTAGAAAATCTGTACTCTAGTCCTAAATCTCTCCCTCTTTTTGGCAAAACATACCGCAAAATTCCTTTGTAAAGTGGTTTGAAATCCCCTGATCAAAAGCACCATATAAGAGTAAGGCACTATTCCACTGAATTATAAATTTTTTGAATTAAAAATCCTCTCTTTTACATTGGCATTATCCCCAAGTAATTCCAGTAAAAGGTGTGTTTCCTTTTTGTATCACAGTAACAAAAAATTATGGCCCTAGTACATAAAAGGGGTGACTCTTACTGACTTCAGCTAGACTTATAGACTCTGTGAGCCTCTTCTAACATAAAATAAAGCAGGTAGCAAAAAGGAAATCTCTCGAGAAAAATCGACAACTGCATTTCCTCCTGAATATCTTTTCCTCGTCAAAATAGCAGCAAGGTATTTGACCTAAATATGAACTTTCATCAGGAAAAATTACAGAAAGTCTGTGTATTTTAATAGGACCATTAGATAGTTTTCTCCTCAAATTTTCAGAAGCAAAGTTATCAAAAGGTTAGAGTTCAAGGCCAAATTCCCTTGAGAAGAAAAATAAATCTACCAAAATAGTTACAAACACATCCCATGGATTAAAGGTTACCGAAAAAGCCAATGAGTCAGAAATACCTCTCTTCCTCCTAACCCTCCACAGTGCTATCTAATTAGATTGAATGCCTTTTCATTTCATTCAGTGCAGAGAATTTCTGAAATCCCAGTTTAATCAAGCCTGAGGCCTACTACTCCTCTGAGGCACTATTTTCTTCAAAGCCATAAACTTCAGCCAAGGTTGTGTTAATTTTACACTCCTTTTTCCCCCCATTTGAATTAATAATAACCAAAATCTAATAGTATTCCAGTGTCTCACCTACTCTTTATTAAAGCACTTAATTTCTGATTTCTTTAGATATTCTCCTTTATGCCAAGGTCTCTCTTATATGCTACTGGAAAAAGAAGACATTTAGCACAGATGAGCACTGTGAGAATGCTGAAGAGAGTGTCAGATGCTAGGAATGTTAGCTCAGTGCTCTAATCTATTGTATCCAACCACAAGCAGATGTTCACATAAGTAGTTTAAAGAAGGCTGGGTTTCTATTTGGTAAGAATAGAATACTGGATATTGTGCAGAATAGCTGGAAATGTGGAATGAATTCATTGTTGATTTTTCATCCACCTATCATTTCGCATTTTATGCCCCCACTGTAAGCTCTTAGGTCTGCACAGTTCTGAAGTCAGTAGAGTCCTACCTCCCTGTACTGATCACAGTATAAATAGCATGGATGAGGCATCCAGGAGGTACTTTGATATATGAAACCCCAAAGAAGTTGTGGCTGTGACTATGGACACAGATGGCTATCCACAGATAGAGTTCCTCTCTAAAATCAACCAGAACCATTGTTGTATCAAAGAAATGCAAATGTGTATTTTTAGGGGTAGACCATGCTGATATGGATTCAGAGAAAGAAACGATTTCATATATGATCTCAGATGGGGACTGTACTCAACTTCAGGGGGAAGATAAACATATTTCTTAGTAAGGTTTTTCATGGGATATAACTATCCACGAAGAACCACCATGGCACTATTTTCCACCATACCAGATAAGATACCCAGACAAGGAGATCTTTTGGTTCTAATGTACTGTACAGTGTTTTGCCCGACTTAAAAGCCTTAAGTCTTTGTCATGCTTGTTTCTTGAGAGTAAAAACAAGAGTGATTACAAAGCTGTTTAGTCTAGATTACTCCTGCAAAAGCTATAGCAAAACGGCCCCTGATGCAGCTGGAGAAACCACTTTGAGGATCTGTACATCTCACAGTCTGTTTTCACACTCAAGGGCTGCTCTGAAGGAGGTAGTCCAGCAGGTGCGCCAGCAATACCATTCCAAAGGAGCCCAGGCACCATGCAAAAGTAGACATGATTTGTTCCTTAAAATAAGACTGAGGGACAAGTTCTGATTTTAATTATGGCTGTGTAACCCCAAAGATGTTAGTAGGTTGAAATCTGACCTAATAGTTAATTGTAATGCCAATAATGTTACAACTATTTACAGGATAGTTACATCTCGCTAAAAGAAGGACTGATCTGTATAAAGTCCTATTTATCAGTGTCACAGCTCAGATATGAGCTGGGTTTCATGCATTAAAAGGACACCAATACTGGGCACTAAAGATATCCTTAACCTAGCAAAGAACTTATGACAGGACTGAGCTAACAAATTAAGGTACTGATGCTGGAGACAATCAGCTGCTATACAATACTTGAGGACTTGTTTAGCTTTTGCATCTATTCCAAGCACTTACCTAAAATTTGTGTACCTTTTGTATATAAATAATACAAAACTTACAAGCCCATGTTAGCCATTATTCTAGTATAATTTCTCTCATTTATGAAAAGTCAGTTTGTGCCATCCAGCGCATTTTGCAGGGGTCCCTGTCGAGTAAGACTTTACAAAGTATGACTAAGGGTGACTGAATCTCCTTAAAGCAGCAAAACATTTTATTTTAATGGTAATTTTTTTCTTGGTGAATTATAGCAGAAGAACTGGACTTGTCACTTAACATTTCAAAATCATATAATGGTCAACCCACATATTTGGCTTTATTTCTACCTGCTCCATCTCTGGGGTTTTCATATACTGGCGTCCTTCTGTATTGCCTGGTTTTGTCTCCTATCTTCAGGCATTTAAAATTTGTATCAGAAGGTGGTTTATTTACCTTAACATCTCATTTTCTTAAAGATCAGCCTGAAGAGACAAATAGAGAATAAAATAGCAAAACAGAAGCTACACTTCTGTTTTAGCTTTCATCCAAAGAACTGATAAAATACAATGGTCTGTTAAGTATGACATCACTCCCTTCTCTAAATGAAGCAAGTTAAAGCCAAAACTTAAAAGACTTCTTCATCAACTATTGTTGTAATATTAATAGTTCTTAATACCACATCAGCATCCTTAAACTCCAGCCAAGCTTCTGTCCACTGAGCCGGGAGGTTTTAAAAGAGCCAAGGCCTAGATTTTCTAGTGCTCCGCTCCCTCAATTAGTGTGGGAAGGTTCACAAGCATTCAGCATTCACCACTTCCCCCTGTGACATTTCTGGATGGACTTTCAAGAAAGCACATGTCAGTGTTCATACTGACTGAAAACCTCTCCACTTGTTTTGGTGCTTAAATTTGAAACCAAATAATTCTAGAAATCTAGCCTTCATCTACAGAGTGAAAAACTACCATCTTTAAATGAATGTCATTAATGCAATTTTGTTATCTTAAAAGAAAGAGAAAAAAAATTAACCAAGATAAGAACAGTTCATGCCTCAGATTCACTAAATATTGTGTGTTTCCATGTTTTATTTTCATTATGTGGGAACAATAGAGATTTAAATTAAAAAGAAGGTGGCTACCATAAGCCAAAATTAGAAAGCAAAAAGCCTTAAGCAGTTCTTTCGAGGATTTCACAATGTCTGACAATTCCAATCTATTAGGAATCTTTCAGCCCATAGAGATCACAATTAGCCAGTAAACTTGCCGTTTCAATTCACTCAAAGCTGCTACTTCAATCTATTCCATCTGCGCTCTCTGAACCTTTCATTTCCAATAGGTTCAGACTAATTCAGAGCAGCAAGGGCGGCTGACAAGCTCTACCTTTCTTTCACATTCTCAGGGCTACATGCTGACATCTTAAAAAGATTTTAGAAATAAATATAATACCATTTCTTTCACACAACAAAATTATTTATTTGAACTCCACTAGGGAAGCACACAGGTATAATTAGGAATTAGTCCATGACTCAAGCAGCCATTTGCCCCCATGCCAGGCTAGCCATTCCACTGTAATAAAATAAAACACTCCTGTGAGCTTACAGATTTTGACCTAAAAGCTGAATGCCTTAAGAATAAAGATGGACATCATTTTAAAGAAATTGTAACCTGATGCAGATTAGTAAGCATTTGTAACAGTCTTTGCATCTTGATAAACACAAACTAATAGCAGTGGTACTTGTGGCAGATTTACAATTCCCAGATGGCATTTGTCTACTAGTACATACATTCTCGGGGTGGGAGAGAAAACAGGGTTCAGAAACAGGAAGCCTACACAAGATATGATGAGCCGTTAAGACTTACCAATTTAGTCACAGCACCAGGTTCACAAGCAAAGAAAAAAACCAAGTGACTAAGAACTGGGAGCTGCCAGGGTGATAGGCAGATGTGAGAGATTTTATACAATAGTAGTCTGTAATGCTTAGTACAGAACTGAAAGCCAAAGAGGAAATGCTAAGCTGGCGCAGACCTATGGTTATGAAAGGGGGATGCCCAGCTTTTTGGAAACGGTTGCAACAGCAGCCATTAGTGATCGCTGAAAGTGACCACAGCTATGCCACTGGGGCAAGGAAATATAATACAAAATTATTCCTGGAAACTCCTGTGTCTTATATCTTACATTACCATACTGCAGCCTCTACCATCACTGCTACAGGATTCAGCTACTCACAATTAGTTTGTCTGGATTAAGAATATAAAGAAGATTCCAAAATCTTTCAACTCACTCATCAAAATACTCAGCATAGGGGTAAGTAGTATCCACTTCAGGTTGAAGTATTACAACTGAATACAAAAGTATAAAGCATAGTGATCACCACATAATCAGCAACAGAGGGACATTTTCCCTCCCTTCAAAAATTTTACCCAAGCCATGAAAAGGAATTTACTGAGGGAAAACTGTAACTGACAG
>VXBO01012097.1:1203086-1215783 GCA_013400135.1 Rhinoptilus africanus | reverse complement strand
CTTACTGTCAATATATTATTGAACACTTTCTTGTATCTGATTATGAATCAAATACTGCAGAACGGTGATGAAGCATAACAGTAAAATCCTTCAGACGTAGGTGGAACATTCTTGAAAGCAGACTCTCATCCTGATCCTGGAGTGGTGGGAGGGGAAGATGTCTCAGATCATTAAAACTGATCTGAAAACATTAGAATAGTTACCAGGTAAATATATTTGTTATTAAAATAATTGGAAAAACTTATTTGGTGTTTACCTACTTGTAACAGTGCAGTTTTGCTCGTGTTTGTGATACCCTGTGAAAGCTGAGCAGTGTTCTGTGTATGGGCTGGGTGTACATCTTCCATTAGCAACAGCAGCATAGGGCTGAAGGCATAACAAGTGAAGATGATTAACCTTTAACCATCACAAATAGGAAGGAGACTGAAAGGACAGCGTTACTCTTCTGGTTTTGTGTTGACAAGGAAGAAATGCCATAACTCTTCTCAACACAAACACCAATTTCTCACTGCTTCAGCGAAAACTGAAGAGGCATTTTGAAGCTCATGTATGTGGGCTTCTCTGGGGAAAGATACCTAAAAAATTTGGAGTGTTTCTACAATGGAAAGAAACATTTCTGTAGAAGACCAATTTATATGGACTTATCTGAGTGCACGCTGTTCTGTAGAAGACACAGGGTCGATTTGTTTCTAGGTTCTGTGTCATTGCTTAGAGGACTGCGTTGTAATAGCCATAGCTGTAAGGAGCCTTCCTTATGCATGTTTTTAAGGGTGGTTCATGTACATTTTAAAGTGAATAATTACACCAACCTAATTTATGCATTAAAAAATTCACTAATAAGGAAAGGAAAGAAGTTTTCTGGATACACAGATATTGGTAGTAAAAATTATATCTGATTTTGATTTCCTTTTCAATCTGCTGTTGACATAGGCTTGAATTCACGTCACTTAACTGGAGGTGTTTCGCTGATGTGCATAGGTTAGGATTCTAAAATGCTCTAAAATCATGGAGAGAGATATGTCTCCAGGGCTTGAAGTTAAGTAGGATGAATCCCACCTCTCTGCAAAAACAAGGGAAGAAATTTAGTGTGCCTGTTTTCCCATTCACCAAGAAAGGTGACTTTTCCAAGTACCCTTTGTGAAATTTAGTGTTCATCAAGTCCTTGGCTGTTCTGTGAAAAGACAATTTCTAGAAATGGAAGATTTAGGTTTTAGAGGTTTTTTAAAAAATTATTTATTTATCTATATTTCATTAGTTTTTGTTCTTTGTTTTTCTCTTTATTTCTTACTTGAGTATTTTTTTAAAAATTTTTTTTAGAAAGTTTAGTCTGTGAAAGTACAAAATAAGAAAATTTTACTTTTGTATTTTGTGAGAAGTCCTGTGGAGTGTTCATGTGTCAGATATATTTTTTTTAAATTTAAATGCTTCTGAAATGCAGTTGAGACAGGTGCTTTTAAAGTATTTCAGCAGGAAGATTAATGCTTCATTACCAACCACAATAAAAACAGTTTCAATAGTGATCTCCTTTGAAATATGAAGTAGCTAATGAGGACTAATATTGTAATTTATGCAATAATATCTTCATATCTTGCATGCTTTGCTCTGTTATGCATTGCTAGAAATTAATTTGTGAGATGCTATAGCTAATTATTTGTGCAAGTTAAGTAGTATTTCTTGTTTTCAAGTGCTCAGACTGATGCATAGATACAGACTTTCATACTCTGCCATGGCTGAATCCTGGATTTGCTGATAATCACAGCAGCTCCTAATAACTTCATGTTGAAAGCAATCTTTTGTAAGCTAACAGTTCTCAGTATTTAATGAAGTCCATATTAAATATGAATTCTAAATCAAAATAGTCTAAGGCCTGATTATGATTTCTGTAGAACAAGCAAAAGAAAATATTGGGTTTAGACTATTTCTTCTTCTGGTATTCCTTCAGTATTGTTTTACAGCCCTTGACCCAGTGATCTGGGTCCTTTGTGTATTATTTATGGAGGCTTTTTAGCATAGGTTAGTGTATGATGAGTATTCTGCCTCTGTATAAGAGGTCTTACAAAAATATAATTTTTGTAATTATGTTGTTTTCTAAAGCACCAAAATGGAACGTGTCCAAAATGTACTGTACATTAGTGGCCTGTATTAAGACAATGCAAGTCTCATAATACCGCAAATATTTACCCAGATGCTTAATTGCGCTCTCAGAATTGTTCCATTGAAGTAACCAGAGTTACTTCATCTGTAAAATTAAGTAGAAAACTAAGACTCTGCAGCATAGAAACCTCACAGACTTCCCATTGATTTCAGTGCCCAGGGGAAAGTTAACAGACTTTGAAGATGTTTTAATTTAGAGAAGTGTTTGGGTAGTAGCTGCAGCTTCAGAGGTACAAGGGCTGATCCAGAGCTCTATTGAATACACTGTGGACCATGAGAAGGAATACACAACTGTGTATTTTTCTGTTTTCTACAGCTTCCAGGCTTGTAAAGTGCTACATCAACTGCAGATTGTTAAGCATCTACAAATATTTTTCCATTTTGTTTTTAAATATTGAAATGAGGACTCTCTAGTCATTCATAAAATGTGAATACCGCATCTTTTCTGTATTCTCATTTCTGTTATTAAGTATACACAAGATGTTCAGTACTAAATCTACTTAGGGAAATTCTGAACAGAAATGTTTGCCTTTAAGAACAGTTGCAATGAATATATGTGTGTTTGCATTTATTTATTTTATTTTATTTTTGCACATGTATGCTGTCTGTTTCAATGCAAACTTTTTTCTGTTTTTGTAATCACAGGACTATACCTTGACAATGTACTTTCAGCAAGCATGGAGGGATAAGAGGCTGTCGTATAATGTAATACCTCTAAACCTTACTCTGGACAACAGAGTAGCTGATCAGCTGTGGGTTCCCGATACCTATTTTCTGAATGACAAGAAGTCATTTGTACATGGTGTCACTGTGAAGAACAGAATGATCCGTTTGCATCCAGATGGGACAGTCCTTTATGGGCTCAGGTCAGTATGAACCATTTCTAACTCTTCTGTCTTTTATTTTTAGTCTTTTAATCATGGCTTCAAATTAAAATACATTTTTTGCCCCTTTTTATTGCTATTGGTTTTATTGCTATATTCTATATAACTGATGCTATTAAAAAAAATTAACTATTCTGAGAATGGAAAAAGATTTATTTTTTTTAATATAAATTTTGTAGATAAACTGTCATTTTTAGTACAGTTCAGACACTTGTATTAAAAACAGATAAGACTGTAAATATTACTTTAAATACTCATTCTGGATTAAAAGCCGGTTTTAGAACTGCTTCCTCAAAGGATTTGAAATAAATACAAAATAAGGCTTAGGGGGAAAAAGGGGAAATGTATTTGACAGCTGAATTGGTAATTTAACTAAATTATATACTTTATAAATATTTTTGAATGAATATTAAATTGGTTTGTATGCTGCCCAGATGAATCAGTTTTCTGATTTTCAGTAAGATGAGGTATGACTTGAAATGTTTTTCAGCCTAATGTTGGTTTTATGTATGACTATGGAGAGTGATGATTAAATATCCATGTTCTCAGTGACTGGAGAAATCAACAGAAGAACTTCACTCTAGAGAAGTTCTGAAAACTGGGGCAAAATTTCTGTTCAGAAGTGTTTATAGAAAAAAATAATTACCATGAAAATGATTTAAATATATTCCTGCAAAAGATGTCTAACTTTCTTTTTATTTTGTTACCTACTCACACCACTGACATGGTTTAAAAAAAAAAAAAAGAGAGAAGAATGATGCAGAATTTAAATCTAGAATGTGTCATTTCCATTTTGAGCATAATATACAATAATAATTTGGGGGAAGCTGATTCTTAAGACTTTTATTAATGTATTTCTTTCATTTTCAGTGAGTTTTTTCTATTGTCTACCTATCATATCGAGAAGCATGCACTTTTATACCTTGATTGTTTTCTATCTACCAGTACAGTGGCACAGTCTGACTATATTTAGTTCTGTCACTTGAACAAACGTGGACCATGAAGTTCATATCTCATTAAGATCATCTATTATGAGTCATTGATCTGGATGCCTTTATTTCTGCTATTGCACTTTAACATGCAGGTGTTTCTGGAAATCCTTACTATGAACTATGTGAATTAGTGAGACAGCTGAGCAAATAGAACTAATGTTGATAAGTATTAATATGTTTCTCTTTAGAGGCTTTTGTTTAGAACATGGCTACTAAACCGGAACTCAAATGTCTAAATCCTAAGCTGTCCTTCAGGCTTAACACTTTTGGCATTTGACATCAATATTCACACACAAACCTGAAAATTGCCAGGGTGATGAAGCTTAGCCAGTCACTAGTGCCAGAAAATGCCTTTCTCAGGACAGGTGGCTTCTCACTTTTAGGTAGAAGCCATTCTCCTTGAGACTCGGAGAGACTAGATCAGCACTCTCACCACTGTGGTGGAGTTGGGCTTCACATGCCTCCCGTCTGGATGGTCCCTGGACTCTTGCAGCCTGTGCCACGTGGTTTTTCACCTCCAGAAAAGGGGGCTGACAAGTGTGAAAATGTTCACTTAGCAGGTACTTCATGGTTTTGAGGCACTCTACTAATGTGCAAGATGATGATTTCATCCTGCATTGTAGAACTAAGAACAACTTCTACTTGGTGGAAAAGATCTGGGCTTTTCCTGGTTACTTACCTTTTTCTTCATTGAAGGAATAGTAGTGCCTTTTACGGCTGAGAGATTATTTTGCAAAGGAAGAAAATAAAGGGATGGGATAGCTACTAAATGAAAGAAAATTAACTAGCTATGTCAGGGTTATTATGTTTAGCAATCTTTATTGTGTCTAATTGTGTTTTCTGTGTGAGAGCTGTTCAGGTTTTGGCACTATGGCTGGTAGCCGGTCTAGAATTTTTGTTATTGTTCAGTGAAACAACAGATACTTGGTTCCTTAAAGTCGTGAAACTTTATTTACAGTAAAATGAAATATAAAAACACTTCCTAGCACACATTTCCATTAATGGGGTGAGAACAATAAGAGTGTAAAAAAGGTTTTCCTATAGTTTTCAGTTTAAGAATCTGAAATCATCATGTTTATTATTATTTTTCAGAATAAATTAGGGCATAAATATAAAGTTTAATAGTTCTGACTTTTTACTGCTAGTTGTGACAAGTCATTTTCATTCTGCCTCCTTAACAATCCATAATAATTTCTATTTTTGAAAATGTTGATGAAGAGTAAGTAGAGCTCACAAAAAATTGTTATGTAGAAGAATCAAGTAAAACAAAGATTTTCTTTAGAAACTTTAAACCCATTTATGAAAAATACTTTTTTCTAAGGTTTGGGGATTTTTTCTGTTTCCTGAAAGAAACAAGGTATTGATGGCTTAAAAGAAAATAAAAAATTGGCAATCAAAATCTTAAGTTTATTCTTTTGTTGCTTTTTTTAAGAATTCTGATTTTCACAAATTTTAAGATTGTGCATATTTTTTATATATTTACATAAGATAACTTTTTCTGACAGTGTTTTGCATAAAATATTCTGGCCCACTACAAGAATGAACTTAGTTGTCTTTTTTTGGCTGAATTGGTGTTGGTACTGCTTCACTGGGTCTTGGGTGAAACTATTTCTTCTTCTCACTGAGCATATGTAGCAAATCAGTTTTAGTATCTTTTATGATGTGATAAAGAGAAATCTGGTATACACTTTACTTAAATCTGTTTAATGTCATTAGATGAAACATTACTAATGCTTTGATCCTTTGTTTCCCAGAGGTATTGTTTTCAATACTATAATCCCAATATGGTATCCAAAATGGTTTTAGAATAATTCTGTAAGTTGTTTCTATGGTAGAACTTGTGCACTTGTGCACAGCCCAAACTGCTCTGTTTAGAAGTGTTTAGAAGAATTTTTTTCTAGATCAAGAATTTCAGATCAGGAAATAATTTTCTAATATTCTAGCATACCTAGTAATCTCATCTTTGTGATTATCAATTCTTAAATTCCTTTTATTGCTCTGCTTGGTACATTTCAAGCGTTTTCTTGTACCCCGTTAGCTGATACAAGATGAATGGTGGATGTGAATTCTGCCTTTGTACCTTTGTTGTGCTGAAATGAATTGTACATTGAGGGCAGTAGCAAGATGACTGTCATCCTGTCCTCCCACTACCCATCACTAAAGATTAGGGGCTGCAATTGTCATGGGTCCTACTGTGACCATGTACTTGAACAGCAACGAGGGGAAGGATACTTCTTGTTTCTTGGAGAGGCAGTGTGCTCTGGTATAGAGACTGCAACATGAACAGAAACCTAATAGATGAGGACGTGGCAAGAAAAGGTCCAGCTTTTGACCATGGGATATTCATAAAGGCCATTTTCTTTTCTAGTGTAAGAGTGACTAAATAGCCTCTAGTCCTGGGAGGACTGTCAAATTAAAATTATCAGCTATTATGACAAATAAAACAATTGTTATTCTTACTTGCATGGAAATGGAGACCTAGTAATGCCAGTTTAATAAGAAAAATCTTTCTTTTTGTCAGTGTACCTTATGCTATACTAAAACCTATGTGAGGTGGTCCTTGAGGTTATTTGCTGCATTTAGAAAGATGCGCTTCAGAGTGGATACAGTAGGTAGGTCACTACATAGTTCTCCCACTCTTATATAAATTCACACACACCTGTCCTGAGTGTTGGAGGAAACAGAACCCTATCTGCTCTTCAAGTGAAAAAAAGGAAAATTATGGTTAAGGGGTTTTCTCTAGCTTTTGTGACATATTCAGGTTAAAAAGAAGATATTTAAAGGCACAATAGGTGATGGATTGGGATGAAGAACTTTTCCTTGGTCTCAGTTAATTGGATAAGTAATTTTGTTTTAGAGAAATCTTGACTGCATCTGTGTACATGTATGTGTGTCATATATATCAAAATGTTACACTGTTTGGGTAAGAATGTGTTGCAAAGGCCATATTATTGTGGTTTTGAAAAGAAGTATGTCTATTTCTAGCTTTATTTTTTTCTTTCCAGTTTGTAAAAGTTCTATCTACCTGTTCATCTCAGGTTGTAGCTTGTTTCCAAGGAGGACTGCAGAGGGGATGGTCAAGGGCAAGAGACAAACCTGAATACCAATATAGGCCTGTCATAGTTGGATAATTACCTTCAAAACTCCCTTCTTGTGTGTCCTAATTACCAATGATCCATGGACAAATTTTTGTATAATTTTTTGATGAATTGTAGATTCTTCTTCCTCCTTAGACCCATCTGAGTAGGTCTAAGAAAGGCTTTCTGGCTAAAATATCTTTGAAACACTGGGGCAAATACACATACTGGTAACACAACAGAATTATGTGATTGGCCGTATTCTGCTTTTGCCTTCACTGGACCATGTGGCAATCAATGATATGATTCTAATGTTAAGGTTTCAGTTTTATAGCTTTAAAAATAGCTTTAACTACTTCAACTAGCTATTTCATCTAACATTAATTCAAAATTAATGTGATTTAAAGTGTCCACAGTAGTGATATATTTAAAGCCTTCTTAGTATTAATTCCCACATATCTTAAAAATGCCTGGTTGTTATTAGTTTCCACATATATTTAAAAAAACATGTACGCAATTAGTGTTCTGAAAATCACTACTGTTATTGCTGCATGAAATTACTTTAGCTTATACTTGCCATGGCATATTCTTACCCTGAGATGCATTCTACTAAATTGAGATTCCTTTAAATATCAGTCAAATTTTTACTATTGCCTCCCTATGCATCTATATATAAACATGTGTGTATAAATGTAAATATATGTACACGTGTTTCTGTGAATTGTTTCATTTACCTTGATTGCTGTAACCAAATCCATTGAATTGCAAGTGATCTTATTACCAAAAGGGCAGCGTATAAATGTAACCATCCCATTCTGTTATGTGCCTATAGTTTAATTTCTATTTTGGATATAGCAAGCAGTGATCTCTTTACATTGTTCTTTTTGTTTTTCCTCACAGAACCCATAGACTGTATGCATGTCAGATCTGATTAGATTTAAGATTGTGAAGGTAAATTTCAAGAAGGACTAGGAGGCAGTTTTGTAAGCACCTGATTTATGCTGTCACCAAAATGGGTGAGGGAGAGAGAAAAATGGCTAAAATGATTATAGGCATCTATATGGTAGTTATGATGTCCTCATAGCCTGCCCCATTCACTGCTACAGGGCATTAGTTAAGGGTATAACTGAATTGTGACCAAAGAGAACATGGCATACTCGTTACTTCTAGGTTTAGAAGGATTTTTATGTTGGAGGGATAGCTGACAGCTATTTATGCTTTGGTAAATTGTTTTTTTTTTTTTTTTTGCATTCCAGTTGCAGTATGCTATTTGCAAATATGACTGAACTTTCTTTTTTCAATTTTAAACAAGGGGGAGGTTTCATATAATTTTCATTTTCCATCTGGCAAGAAAATTCTTTGCTGCTAAGACCAGGACACTCAGTAGACTATATACTTAAATCACTAGAGTGGTTGAAAATTGCAATGAAGAGTCATTACAGCGAAAATTACTATGTGTTGGTAGTGAAGATGACTTGCAATAGGATATTAGTGGTTTGACAATGTATGTAGAAGAGTAAATTTAGAGGACTAAGATTCAAATCTAGGATAACAATCAGTTTACAATAGTCTGAGCAAAGTTTGAATACGATACCGAGCCAGAGTTTGGGAAAAGAAATGGCTTTAATTAGATTTCTGCATCTTAAAATATCTGGTTTATATAATATATATAGCAGAAATAGTTGCTATGATAGATAAGATTTGTTGTTTCTTAAATTTATTTTTATATATAATAAAAATTTCCCCCTGACTTTTGACATCAAATCTGTTCTAAAATGCAGGCAGAAAATTCAGCTTTCTTATGACTTATTGTGTCATGATGGGGAAGAAACACTTGTCTGAAACTTGCAGCCTGTGGAAGCACAGGAAGTTTTCTGAGTTTTTTCCAGGGTTGGAATGCAAGATTTGAGAAGGGTGATAAGCAAGAGCCTTCTGTTTGCTTTCTTACAGTGTCTTTCTGGAACTCACCTCCTTACTGGAAGAAAGCATTTGGGCATTATGTGTCAGAATAAGGAGGAAATTGTTTAGAATGCTAGGGTTAAATATAGTTAAAGAAGTGGGTGAAGACAAAGATGTTTCATGTGGTTTTGCACCATTAACAGGCTACTTCTAGATATTTACTCTTGCATACTCTTCTCCTAACAGTCCTAATGTGAACTCTGGGCAGTGGGTTAGTCACAGAGAACTAATAATTACATGACAAAGAATATTGTATACTTTTGTGTCCCCTCAGTAGGCCAGTTTTATGATTTTTGTAAGTGAACTTGTGGGAGTGTTTTGCTGAAAAATAGAATATGCACAGAACTTCTGATAGGGGTCACGTTCTGTCAGGTGATGACATTTCCATCTCTTTTAGCCAAAAGAAAAACAAAAGGAAGTAGAATAGAGTTTTGTCAGAAATAAGACTTGTCCCATTCGAAAGCCCTACAGTTTTATGTGCCAAGTTTTATTTAATACATGGCTAACTATAAGTTTCCAACCCAAGTAGCAGTAATTCCTTACTTTTCAACAGATATAACCTAGTAATCTCCCGTAAATGAGAGAATTATGTGCATGACGGACTTGCTATGTCCTCTCATTACTTCTTGCTATCAGCATTGAGTCATGTGAATTCAAAATAGTCCTGGATGCTTGGATTTTGTGTAGTCTCAGCTTCGCCTTCTGCTGTCTGCTCACTCAGTTTCAGCTGCTTGGAAATTTGCGCTGTTGCAAGTTAAATAGACTCTCCCACACTTTGCTCTCTTAAAATAGCCTTGGGCATTTTTGTTGTATTAATAGACTTGTTCAGCAATTTAACTTCTCATATACAGCTTATTATCTACAAAATCTGATGGGCAATTTAAGAAGCAATCACCTTTCTAAATGCCTTCAGTTCTCAGAACACACTGTTTGAGAGGTGAATTATTCACATCAGACATCTTTTAGGAAATCAGCTGATCTTTCTTTCGCTACTTTGTTCTTTTCTTCCCCCATCTTCCCCCACCCCACCCCGATCCTGATAGGGCTTATTTTTTTGATTAAAATCCTAAGCACGATTTGGAGTTAAATTTCCATTTTTCACTTTCAGGACCATATAATCATTTGTTGATAGCTGGATTTAAAATTACATCTTTGGACATCACATAAGATTTCAGATATCCTTGTAATTCCCAAACTTCCTCTGCAGGAAAGAGACAGAACATCTGTGCTGCCTTTTTGCTACAAAAGTATATTTTCAGACGGCGAACAGAAGTTGTTAAAAGACTTTTGAATGCCCTTTCATGCTAAGCAAAAAATTTATCAAAAAAGAAGATAATTTTCATCTTTCTCAATTTTGGGATTTCGGAAAGGATACAAAGGGCGTAGGCTTCTTGTGGGGAAGGCATTCTTTTGGATGGCTGTAGTCCTGGTTACAGTAACTGCCCAGGGGCCAGGTGTTTCTGGTTCCATCACATTGATGCCTCTTTTGGCTGTGCAGCTCTCCACTCAAACTGGGGTCTTGTGTAGCCTCAGGGGAGAAAAGGAAATAAATATTATAATAAGGTACCTTGTAGCAACAAAAACGGTCAGATGGTATTCTATCACTCTAGTGTATCGGCTTTTGCACTGGCTTCCTCTTTCGATAGCATCTCAACATAGTGTTGCCATTTCTTTAAAAATAAATAGATTATAAGATTATGCATAACTTCATGAAGGTGTTGAAGGTGCCATGTCAGGGACATGAAATAACCAGTAAAAGTGTAATGTGAATTTGAGGACCAAAAATTTAAATGCTAAATGCCGGTTTGAAAAATACAATAACCATCTCGGACATCAAACCCTTTTACTGTCTCTGTCCTAGTGATTTTGGCCCAGTGGAAGCATAGCGTGTCATGCAATGACACAGACCTTCAGATTGAAAATGTTTTCTTGAATGTAAAGTTTCCAAAGTTTTCCTTAAAATAAAATAAAAGATTAAATGGTATGGTAGCTTTCTGTTGCCCCAGATACACATGTAAGTTTTCTTAATTTTGGATATCGCTTATTGTCATTCTTTTTATCTCATGTAAACTTATAATACTAAATTTCTCTATATGACAATAAGGGCATATGCAAGCATTGCAAAAAAATAAGTGAAAAGTAATTTGGTTGCATAAGACTTGTTTGAACGTGAAAACCTCAGTACTGTGAACAAGTGTTTCCTTTTTGTTAACTGGGTAATTTTTTTCTGCTAGTGCTCATACCCATAGGTTCAGTTACTGAACTTTCAGTAAGCACTTGCCGAAGTTAATTCAGTCTGACATGCAGTTGTTTAGCTTTGCACAAGAAATGAGGTGAATTGGACTTCTATGTCCAAATTGTCAAGGCTGTTAGAGTATACATACACATTTATAAGAACCCTTACATCGTGCATGCAGGTGTTCAAAGGAGAAACTTTTTGCAAACAGGCATAAATAAATGCAAATGTAGTAAAACATCTCAAATTGAAGTCATGTAGCTGTTTTGGAGACTGGAAAAAATTTGAATTACTTATGAAGAATGCGGCACGATTATGTAGAATTTTGAGTACAAAGCATTATCGACATTAACGAGGAAGCATTACCATGCCAATCTCATTGTTTGGAAATCCTAGGGCAGGACCCGTCACGATACCAGCTCTTGTCTTGCACAGTGATTATAGATCCAACATGAGGAAAAGAACTTGAATCCCAGTGTGTTGCTTAAGTGAATTCATTGTTGTTTTTAGTAAACAAGGTATCAGCTCTGGTCCAAGGTATGGGCCAGATTTTTTTCCTTAATCATGCAAATAGTTACATTGAAGGTCCCAAGGAATTCAGCACAGAAATACTACTATTGTTATTTCTAATGATATATAAACGGAAGATCTGGACCTTCTTTGTGACATGAAACAAATCATATACCTCCTCTGTCTTAGTTATTACATTTATTAAATTGGAATACTAAACCCTATCTTCTCGCAGGGGTGTTGTGAAGATTAATTACTTAGTTTGTAAAGTGCTTTGATCCCATAAACCACTACATAAGTGCCAAGCATTATTATGAAGAGTTATAAAATGACAGCCTTCATATGCACCTTGGGATAGCAGTTTTATAGATACAAATCTGTTCCATTTTCCTTAGAATCACATTGTTCCAGTTTTCCTACGTAGCAACCCATTCACAAAATGAGCCAATTTTAAGAAAGGTGCAATTTTTTGAATTAAAGAGGAGATCACTGACTGTCATAAATAACCTTTTCAATTAAGGACTCATAGATTAAAGATGCATTTTGCTGTAGGATTTGGAATGGTATCATTTAAGAACACTTCTGTCCGCAGCAGGAGGGAGGGTAGTTGCATTTTAAATACCTCCCGTATCTGAAAGAAAACAAAGATATCTTTCTACTTCACTTCCTTTATTAGATCTTAAGTATGGGATAAGTATTCGAGAAGGTCATTTGCTTTTATTTCATGTAAAGTGGCTGTTAAATTATTAGTATGTGAATAATTAATTCAATTAAGCTTACTAAGGAAAAAGCTTTAAGTCACAGGAATCTCTTCCGTTAAAAGCTCTATTATCCAAGATTATTACATTGCAATGAAGTGAAAAAAATTCCAAGTTTTATTGCCTA
>VXBO01012097.1:1168460-1200580 GCA_013400135.1 Rhinoptilus africanus | reverse complement strand
CTGGTGCAGTATGGTTAGGACCAAGTGTTATAGCATTTATTTTGCAGGCTTCCCTCTCCTGGACCATAACTTTCTAAACCCCTTTAGTGTGTTATTTCTGTCAATCCTGAAGCTACCTCCATTTGGACGTCTCTGGGTAAACATTAGAAGTGGGGGAGCTAGAAGAAAAAATTTCTTTATTACAATACTGCCATCCACAAATTCTGTCCTCTTTTTCATCATTTGCTATTTGTGACTTTCTTTGTCGTGCCAATTTTTGTGGTAGTTGTTACTGGTGGAAATGCTAGCCAAAATTGGCTAACAATATTTGGTCTCTGTGTAGTTCTTTATATATATATATAAAAAACCAAGATGTGTGTTTTACAATAATAGCCATGTACCTTAACAAGGCAATATAGCTGAGATACTGCATAGGAAGAAACACTCCAACAAAATTCTGAATGCTTCTGCTTATGTTGGAGAGGAACAAAACAATCTTTGTAGACATTTTTACCAAAATATTACAATTTTCAGGCACTGAATACCACTTGGAAAGAGCTTAGAAATCCCCTGAACTCAGATGACTGTAGAATGTATGTGGTCAGCTGAGGAGGTAAATTATTTTTAGACCTTGCTGATAAGCTCAATCCGTTCAGTGAGATTTCATCATCTGTGTTTTCATTTTATCGTTCTCTCTAGAATATGGCTCGTATCTGCTCAATTTGGTTCTGTATGTAAAAAGCAGACAATCAGTGCACAAGATGGGAGAGTAGACAAAGGCAAGGAGGGGCATGCTGAATATTCATCCCTCTCTCCTTTTATTTTTAATTGTACACATTAGAAGCTTATTTCATAATTATATCCCAGGCTACATTTTATTCTTGGCTAACAACTGAGAATAAAGCACTGTGCATCTTTAAACAGTAGTCTGTAGAGTGTTTCTACAACAAGAGGGTCTCCAAAGCACGTATAATTCTAATGTACAAATACTACCTTATGGTTACCCTGAATTGCCTTTGAATGTTATTCACAGCGTTAGTGTTGCTAGAGAATTGTCACGTATGACAGAGAGGAGATGACTTTTGTTGCTGTTGGATTTTTAAAGGTGTAATAGAGCAGCCATAAGAAAGATATGCCATTAGTCATTTTCATATAACTTTCGTATGCCTTCAAGAAAATACATTCTAGACGGAAATATTTATCTGAAAAAGACTTGTGTAAGGGCATTGCTGTGTGTTAAACAACTCTCCCCTCTGCCTTCTCCACCAACCAAACCGAATAGTTAATTTCCTTTTGAAGGAAGATATACTGAAGATATAGTCAAGATTAATTACTTTTTCATAGCCTTCTGTGATCAGCATCTGATGCATGATGTTTTTATGTCATAGAGAAGACACAATATAATTTCAGGAAAATTATTTGCATGTGATTCAGACTGAAGGATACTGATAAAATGTTGGATGCTGGTGCCCAGGAAGGTGATCTTAGTTCGCAGTTATATATGTCCTTAATAATACAAATACATAAAACTTAACCTGATTCTGAATGGTCCTGAAGTCTTTTCCAGATACCTATCCTGCAGGATTCAGAATTATGAGGTTTTAAAAATATTTAGTTAGCTCAAAAAAAAACCCAAACCCAAAAACTGAAAAAAATGAGGAGGCATGAGTACAAGTTACAGCTCCAGAAGAGATGACATTGTTTGAGAGTATAAAGTTCCTCATACACATGGACTAGGAAGAAACCTTCCTCCTGCATAGATGGTTCTGTAGGTACCCATTGATGTGTGGGGTCCCACTCGTGTAAATCAACAGCAACTGCTGTTTAAGTCGGGCTTCCTGCTGTCATCTCTCTCTTCTGCTCAGTCTTCAATTTAACTGTACAGACCCAAAGCTTATAATGCATTTGCATATCATGGCGCTCTTTCTTTTGTTATATTGAACACTTGACATTAATTATTTCCAAAACCACCTCAAAACGTTATATATAGGGATGTCTCAGATTCTGATACTGTGGTGGTATGTAGGTTTTTTTTTTCCTGTGTTAATGACCACTGAAGGCATTTTTCATGTATTGAAGGACATAGACTCCCATTCCATCAGCCTTATCTAGTCACATCTTGGCTGCTTCATCACATATAATTTTCTTCAAGTGTCATCTTTTCATTTTATTTCAATATGGCTTTAATTTCACTACAATCTTATAGCTGTGATCTATGGAATTGCTAGGAAAATATGCTGTGTCCTGATCACAGAAATAATGGTAAGACTGAATAAAGACACTGAGATGGTTAGCAGTTGGAATACCACCCCACAGAATTGAACACGAGGAAAAGGGCATAGAGACTAATATTTGTTTAATGTCAAGAATCAAAGTAAATATTAAGTGTTAGATTTGCTATCCATTTTAGCTGTTACAGGTTCTTATTAGAAATTGTTCAGGGGAGGATATAGATGTTAGATCAATATAAGGCAATTAGGAAATCTGTCGCTAACAGATGCAATGCCTGAACTACATAGCTTCAAGAAAGGAGAGATAATTATGACTTAACCTTACAAAAGAAAAAAAAAGCATTGATAAAGCAGTTTTTCTCACTTAGATTTTTTTTTAATAAGTTGCATTTGTCAGTGCAATAAGTAGCAAAAATGACGTTTAGTTTTGCTTTAGTAAGTAATAGATCTTATGCTCATTTTGTCTAATATCTCATTTTGTCTTACATTAGTTATGTTACTGATGGCCAAGCTGATAAACCTAGAGAATTTGCTGGGCCTGAGCAAGTATCTCAGAATATCACTACTATATTCCTGAATTTCCCACCCCTGCAAAATGGAGTGGGAATGTGGCAAATTTAATGTTTACATGTGGCAGAAAAAATGAAGTATTTATAGAAATAAGGTATCCTCATACTTTCAAACTTTTAAAATTCCATTTCAGTTCAGAGAAATGAGCAGAAAATGAGGGCTCACTTGTGTTCATTATTTTTGACAGGGATGAGCAAGTGAAAAGTTATATTCCTTGCAGTTATTTGTTGTTCAGGTCTTCTTACTAGCCCTGGAAAATAAGATGTTTAAAGTGCTTTTTAAAAGACATTGATAGTTCAGGCCTAGTGCAACAAATAATCTTTTGTTCTCCATCCTGAAAATGTGATATCGGTTAAGAGAACAGGGTGTCAGCTCTGCGTCAGAGGATTTATCTACTAAAAAAGTTTTAGTGAAGCCATTTTGTAGCCAGAAACATGGGAGAGTTTCCATCCAGATAAACAAGTGCCTCTCAGTGTTGGCAAAAAGGGTCAAAGTTAGCAAAAACATTCCCCTTCCCCATCTGATCATTACTTCATTACTGAGTAGTAATGAAAATAAATTTTATATGTAAGTTGAGATCTGAGGCTGGCAGAGTAAGAGGTTTCCCCCCGCACTTATAATTCATCAAATATATTCTTAGCACTGACAAAGCTGTCCCGCTTCCTCATATTTGCTTTGAAAATACATTATCCTCTCCCCTTCTGACTTTGCTTAACTCTGCTGTTCTGCCTTATCACTGTGCGCTCATCCAGGCCGTCTGTTCAGCAATTACCTAATGTAAAGTTTGTACAACTTCTAGGCTTATCCTTTTCCTCTAAAATTTGCGGTGTGCTTCATTTTCTTTTCCTCCTTATTGTAAAAATGGCAGGGGGAGGGAGGAGGGTTGTCTTAGATTAATAGCATTAGATTGTCAGTTTATCTTGACGTCATGCTTCTGCTTACTAACTACTCCTTCAAAATGCATCGTTTTCATCCAACTCCAGTGGGACCATTTTTAGAGTATTGTTTTGGAGCCACTGTGACAGCTTCAGTAAATGGTGAGTTTTAATTCGTTTGCCTAATGAAGATTAGGATCTTGGCTAATGACTACATAGTCATAAGTGATGATGCTTTTCCCTCCCACTCCCTTGTTGCTTAGAACATATATTAATTGTGCAGATGGTAGTGGCTTAGCTGTGTGATAATTCGCTTTCCATCTTCTCCTCTCATGACATTTACACCATGCAAAGAGGGTGTATTACCATCTCCTTATTTATGAAGATTTGTGATTCATCACCTGCCTTTTAAATCAAATACTAAGATTATGTCTTGTTGCTAAGAGGCAGATTTTGGATGTGCGCTTTCTTCTTTTAAGCACACCTGTGCCAAGCTTTTCCTGAAACCTTCAAGCAAATCACAGCCAGAACCAATGAATTTTCTTCATTCCTACTGACGGCATGTGAAACTTGCAGGGCCTGTTTTATGTGGCTAACTACAAGTCATTCCTTATGCATTCAAAACATCCACAGACTTTTCAGGTATTTACAGGTATTTAAGTTTCACTGCAAATACTTTTTTTTTTAATTGCTAGAATTCAAGAGTGATTTGTATGTGACAGATGGAAAGTAAATATTTTTACTGCTTTTCTGTTTTGCTTTTCTTTCTTACTTATACTTTTATTTACTGTTATGGCTTGTGAGAAACAACAGTAAAAATAATAATTTAAGCACAATTAATAAAGACAATTCCTTAAAATTTCATTTCTTCTTTGAAGTCATCTGTCTGTGGCCATCCTAATCACCAGATTGTCTGCTATTGCTTCTTTCACAGAAGAGTTTTGTCATTTCTGTGTTCAAATATTATCTGGGTTGGTTCTTCATAAAAGTAACTAATTTTATATATTTTACTCATGATTTAAAGGCTTGTTTGCTCTTAAGTATCATTCCTGGGTTCCTGGTCCCTATTTGCAAATACTAGGGCAATCGAATTTGGTCTTTATGCTTTTTTTTGCTATTCATTTGTTTAGAAAAAATCCTGTGTTGCAGTAAAATCAAAGGAAGTTGAGAATTACCCTTTAAAAGTTATTTTTGCAAACTAAGAAAACAGTTCTTTTCCTGTCCATGAGAGTTCTACCCCTGTTTTCTCCTTATCAAGTATATATATTGTCTATGGCAATACAGAGATTAATACCTCTGTACTTGAAGCTGCTTGCAAGGGCTGCAAGGGGAGAGGACAAGGGGTAAACGAGCCTTTGGGTCACAAAGGAGTGATGCTGAGAGAGAGGGGAGTGGCTTTGAGGGCTATGTTTGACAAGTGTCAAGGTTCCTGAGATATAGACAGTCAGAAATGTGAATGGAGAAGTGACCAAAAAAGGAGTAGAACCGAACAGAAAGGAACTTATTTCTCATACAGAGTTGTAGGCTTGCACCAAGTGCATGGTTTCTGTTACCTAATGTGCAAGATGCAAAGGCTTTGTATAATGTGTTGTTAGCCCTCTGAGTAAGGTGCTGCTATTCTGAATTTATGAGGTGCTCTGCTATTCCAAGAGAGAAGTTAAGACCTTGTTAAGGCACTGCAATCATGATAGTTGACTAGAAAATTACTTTGAGTAAATGAAAAGCTGAGGCAGATTAACTGCGCCACAAACATACTTGCATGCTTTCAGTGTGATACGTTTGAGACTGTTGACTGTTGAAAATTCTGAAAAGTACAGCAGTTTTGAGCAAACTGGTTATCACCTCAGTGTCTGTATCCCTATGAAATGTGGATTATAATATAAGCAGACACCGTCTAATTTCTGAAAGCCTCCTTCCTTGGTGCAGTTCTGACATTCATATGGTTAGTCTTCTTATTTGTCAACTTGAAGGAATATCAGGGGAAAAACATGTAACCTTAACAAGAAAGTTATTAAACTGCTGACATGATTTGCTAAATTTCTGGGCTATGGTTAGAGATGAGACTTACCACTATAAGAGAGATTTTACCATGTTACTAGCTCTAGCTTTAGGCTAAATGAACATATGGAATGCATGACAGTAGGGATGAATTCTAGTCAGTGCTTGAAATATCTCAAAGTAAGTTTGTATGTGAAATACTGAAATATTGGACAATGAAAAAAACCATATCACCAAACCAAACAAAACCCAAACAGTTGGATATTTCTCCCTGTGTGGCATTTAACTAGATACTTGGGAATATGTATTTTGAAATTAGTGTTGTGAAACAAGAATGCTGGGACTGGCTTATATGTAACTATTTTACCCTCTCAAGACATAGCAGAGGTAATTTTCATGTACCTTTCTGTATGTCTCACTTGAGAAACTTGCGTGCCTGTAAAGGTGTGGCTGTTCCATTATACAGCATTCACTCCTCCTGTCCCTGTGTTGCAGTCAGTGCTGACTTGAAGTCCAGATCCCTGCTGAGACTTTTCTCTTGAGCTGTTATTTTTAAAAAGCTATTCAAACATCTTTCCCATAAATATTATCCCTCATGGAGGGAGTGGTGCAAACTATTTTTACCCTTGTACACTAAGAAAATTTAAAGGTGTTCTTGTTGGGTGGTTAATATCATATCCTCTTACCCATTTGGTATCAGATAACAGTGTTGACATGTGGACAGTAAATAATGTGAAAAATAACATTTCAAAAAAAGATGCTCAGTGCTCTCCACAGTGAAGATTCCTCTGATAAACACCAGATTTGACATAAGGGAACAAACTCTTGAGTTTTGAAATTCCTGCTTTACAACTGTGAATCCTAGGAAATACTTGCTTTGCTGCCTGAAATTCCCTCCACTAAAGCCTATCAAACAGGCTGATTTTGTGAGAAGTCATTGACATTTTGTCGAAGGGCTGTGGCTCGATGGGCGTTGCTCCCATGCCTGGGCTCAGGAGTAGGTAAGGATGTGTAAAAAAAGGACACAGCAGCCATCAAGGCCACTGCTGTGCCTCTGAGATGGCTCTGTGCTGAACGTGCTGTGCGAGCGATGCTTTCACCTTGTGGGTTTATGCCAGTGGTTTCGGGCACCTCAAAGTACCTGTGCATTTAATCAAGTAAATGCCTTCTTGATGCTCTGGATTTAGTTTACTGAGTTTCAGCATGTGTTGTCCTGTTGTTTATGTATTGAAGACTTTAAATTAAAGCATGGGAGTAATTTTGGAGATTGTTTAAAAAAGAAAAAAAAGGAAGGAAAAAGATGCACTTTCTACTGCAAAATGATCATTTTAATAATTCCCTGAATACAGGGAATGGTTCCAGGATAGGTCCAACATATCTCAGATAAGCATTTATTGACTCATCAAATGTATATCTGTTGTATTCAGGATAGAACTGATATTTTTCAGCTGACTCTTCATCCACCTCAAATGTGAATGAGTCATAACTTTCTTCTTGGAGAAAAGGTCTTATGTATAGCCAAGATGACATGTAAAGCAATGGGGGACATGTTTTCTAAATTAAATTATAAAAGTATAGAATGCAAAGAAATCCTTCATATGTAGCCTGTGTATTGATTCAACTTTCACTGCAGCATGAAGTGTTAAAATGCAATTTTGGATCTACAAAATGTTAAACACAATACCCACTGTCTGTATAAGTATATGGAAAGCAGAGACCTGATTAAACTGATTAGAATCAGTTGAACTCTTCTGATTCTCTTTGAGACTCAGGTCATACGCCATCTGATAATGTCATTGTATACAGAATCATCTCAGGCTGTTCATCAGGTCAGAGTCAAGTATCTTCCGAATCTAATAGCTTTATTGATCATAAACTGACTATAGAAACTAATGGATCTTACTAGTATCAAAATGGAAAAGAAATAGTAAGATTACTGAAGCTTGTCTTAAATGAATACAAATGTCATTTATTAAAAAACATATTCTGCAGAAAAATATGTTCATTAGAAGGAAAGTCCCTCTTTTATCTTTTTTTTTCTCTTTTCTTTTGGCAGTGTGCAGATTAGTGTTGTAGGCCCTGAGGTCTAGTTTCAAAGTTATTATTCCAGAAACAGGAAAGGACCAACTGAATATCTAAAAGTACCCTCTATGGAGCTTTTCTATTTAGATTTCCACATTTCAGTGTCTCATATAGCTTATCATGCTTTCAGTTCTTGCCAGTATGATGCTGTTAGTATGTCAGAAGTTTTTGGGTTGTTTTTCCTGTTTGCATTTGGAACAAAGTTGTGAATGTTCCAAAATGAAGATGAGGAAGAGAAAGTTTGTAACTGAACATCCTAACTTTGTCACAGGAGGAGATGTAGCCCTTGGGAAACAGTCTGAATTTTAGTAGGATAGCTGGAGTTAATTTAGATGCCTGTTAATTTTAATCATTAGGTTTGACTCATTGTTAAAGGAAAAAAACCCAAGCTGTATGCTTATGTCATGCATTCAGTAAACACTTAACTAAAGTTGAATTACTCTGAATGTAGATATTGATTTGTAAAGGTTAAAGGAGAACGTGGCTTCCCATTTTCAAAATAATATTGGAGCTATTTTGATAATATATTAAAGTAATAAGTGTATTTGCTGTCTAAAATGGACCATATATGAAATGGAAGATTGATGATATAAGCCTAACACAATAGATAAGAGCACTGAGGCTAGTCATGATATCTGGAACATGAAAGGGGACAGTTTTAAGTAACTTATTTTTTTTGTTGTAAAAAAAAAAAATATTAAATTCTACTGGCTTAGATATCATGTCAGTAGAGGTATCTGTCAGGGGATAGAAAAGAGGCAGAAATAGCTGCAAAATGGCTTTTCTCCACAACTGTCCACTAGCTTGAGTAGGACAAAAATCAATGTTTAAGAATAAAATGTGCAAAATAAATTGTTCATATTTTGTCCAAGTCAGATCTATCTTAAAGCATTTAAATGAGTAAGGATGCTCTTCCTTTCCGATCTCCCCACTGCAGCGTTTTCTACATAAAATCATCTGTATGTGTCTGTCTTTTGTCCTTACCCCCACCCCCTGCAGGAGCCTTTCCTGAAGTCACTTGACATTAACAGGAATGTGTCATTTGAAACCTGTATGCTATGAATTAGGCCTAAAAATATCTGCTAAATCTTTATTCATTGTCCTCAATTAAATACTGTTCACATGGGAATAATCGTTCAGACGGGATATGTAGCTAGAATGCAAACAGGTGATTTATTAAAGACACCTTAAACAGCCCGAGATCTGGCTGTTAATTGGGGTGGAGAAGCCTCTCTGACACTCTGGACATATGGGGCTCAGGTGAACAGTGTAGTTCTATAGCTTTGTATCCCTAGAGGTTAGTTCGTAGTGTGATCATGTAGGATGCTTGACATAATACGTGTCTCTTTCACCTATGCTTTGTAGACAGTACTGTAATACAAATCATGATTAGCAAAAACTGGAATGCACTTAAAGACGACACATGGATTTAGAGGTATTGCAGATCTGTATTTGTACAAGTAGACTAGTGTGAAGTAGTTGCTATCTGGTGCATGATTAACATCAGTATCAATCCTAAAGGTTTTAATATGTATATTGTTTAGTGTGTTTTCCCCCTATTTTTGATATCTAATTTCATGGAGTGCTTTTGACCCTTCAAATTTCTCCTTGTTTGAGGGAAAAACTTTCTCATTCTCAAGTGATAAACTTAATTCTGTTCAGCATCAACTAGTCTACGGAAATGACAACTGCTGCAGAAACTTGAGATAAGATGATTGATTGCTAATATATGAGTTACAGGAATTAATAAATCAAATAGTGTGAAGAATTAGATAAAAATCATGGTAAAAAATAACATTCTTAGCAATAAGATAGTATAGATCAGTGCTAGGTATTAATTGGGTTCTCATGTCATTAACATTTTGGTCAGCTTTTGTTTTCTGTGTTAAATCTATAAATTGACTTAGGTGATGCAGCAGTGAAGTACTGTTCATGTTCATTATTGATGATAAAGATTTGTTTAAGATGAAGGATAACAAACTAGGTGATACGTAATATTTCTCAATCAGTGCAACCCAATTGTTGTTAGACTGTTTGGCAGGGACTGAAAATAGTATTTGGCTCCAAAAAAGGTAAAATACAACTGTAGGGGGAAGCCTTAGAAATTAGAAACAGGGTGCATCAAGGAAGGAAAATTAAGGAGCGTGTATTACTTATGTTGCTATATATATGGATGTGTGAATGTGTTTGTGTTGGTTGTCATTCATGATGCATAGGAACACAAAAGGAAATCAGTAGGGGTTTTGATATGGCTGCTCAGTTGCGAATTTCATTGAATTGCTCTAATTGTATTAAAGGTATTTTTATTTTCTTTTTAAATCAAGCTTTCATATAACTTGAGACCCACTGTACAGAGCAAGATAGGTGCTTCCAAGGAATACTAAAAAATAGGGCTCCCATTTTCCTTTGTCTTTTAGTTGAATTTGAGTCCTGAAAGATGTGCTTTTGAAAATATCAAATCACAAAGCTTTCAATGATAAGCGAATGGTGGGAGAGAGGCAGGAGGCAGGATTCTTATTACAGGTGTAATTTTATTTGTTTGTTTACTTTTAAAACCCTGTAAGCAGCCCCTAGAGGTGCTGAGCAGATGATGGCAGTCAAACATGCTAGCAACTCATACTGCGTGCATTGACATTGTAGGTACAAGATTAATGACAGTATGGACTGTCTTGACCTCACTGAAATACAATATCCCTTTGCTTTTTGTTTTACCAATAGGAGTGATATATGCGTTTCCGATCCCTACAAAATTTATTACAGAGTTCACAATCTATCACACGGACTTACCCCTCTCTTATTGCCACAGGAGGGTGAAGTTTTACCACCTACTAACTAAAATTAATAGTAATTTAGTAAAATTAAAAGTGAAATGATACATTAGTATCAATGTGCTTATCTAGCCGATGGTAGTGTTAGTATGTTAGCATAGTAGGTGTAAACTCTGAGGGCAGTACTTCAGGTGCTTCAGAGCTTTAAGATCATCTGTGTTATTGGTTTTAATTTTCTCTTTATTGACAGTTTATATTACAGTGGTATTGGAAAGGATGTAAGTAGGGAGGGAGGAATTACATATTTGGATATGTGTCTCTTACTGTTTCCTAAACACCAGAGCGAAGCTGAAATGTTTATTTGCAAAGCTGAAATGTTTATTTGCAAAGCAAGAGATGTTGATCTTATGACAATAGTCAATTACAAGGATATTTGGTTTATTGTACTGAATGATTACAGTGGCTTCAATCAGCTTCTTCAATAATAGTAGAAAAAGGGGCAGTTTCTCATTCTCTTTTTTGTTTGTTGCATTGTTTAGATTAGAAGGAGCATGAGGGAAGAGGGAAGGTGGGAACAGCAGAGATTTGAGCTATGTCAGTGTGAAGGCCTTTCTGATGTGCTTAGCCTACTGCCTGTGCTTTCAGCTCTCATCAGAAATAAAAACAATATTTCTGCTTTGGTACAGCTGTGTAATAGTGGTTGACATCTACCAGTCACTTTGACGTGTAGTGGTTTAACGCCAGCCAGCAGCTAGGACCACGCAGCCACTTGCTCACTCTCCCAAACTGGGATGGGGGAGAGGATTGGGAGAGTAAAAGTCAGGAAAAACTCATGGGTTGAGATAAAGACAGTTTAATAGGTAAAGCAAAATCTGTACACACAAGCAAAGCAAAACAAGAAATTAATTCACTGCTTCCCATAAGCAGGCAGGTGCTCAGCCATGTCCAGGAAAGCAAGGCTTCATCATGCATTAATGGTTACTCAGGAAGACAAAGACCATTACTTTGGATGTCCCTACCTTCCCGCTTTTCCCCCAGCTTCATATGCTGAGCATGACATCACGTGGCATGGAATATCCCTTTGGTCAGTTGGGGTCAGCTGTCCCAGCTGTGTCCCCTCCCAACTTTTTGTGCACTCCCAGCCTACTCACTAGCGGGGCGGAAAAAGCCTTGACTGCTTAGCAACAACCAAACCCACCACTGTGCTATCAACAGTGTTCCTATTCCAAACCCAAAACAGAGCACTACACCAGCTGCTAGTAAGCAAGTCAAATCCATCCCAGCTGGAACCATGACAACATGCTACTGAAAAAGTTTCTGATGCATTTTGGGGAATGTCAGGGAATTTCTGTCTACTTTCTGTAGACAGAAAGTAGAAGAGAAAGTGATGAAATACTTAATTTCTAGCAGTGGTGAAGTTCTGTTAGAGCAGAGTGAAGAGGAAAGAAATTAGATGTTTGTGAGCTTTTTTTTTTGTTTGCTAGAATAAGAAAGGAATATAGGAGATTGTTTAACGGGAGGGAAAAAGCACAGAAAGTAAATGGTCTAATTGAAATCCTACAGTGACATAGAGAGAAGCGCAACTATCCTTGCATTCCTTCTGTATGGATGAAAATTTCTAATCACAATTGAATTAGTAAGTAATAACCTGTTTCTATTACTCTACTATGCTTACAGTTTGCCTTTATTCTGACTGTTATATGTCTCCCTGTTTGATTGCTTTTTTAAAGTATGACTTCTGCTTTAGGATGTGGAGAACTCATTTTACTTTTGTCTCAGGATTTTGTGAGGGTTAGAATGTTATGGGCTGCTGCTTTGTTGTAAAGGTTCTGGAAAGAAACTTAATAATTTCAAGTATGTGCTAGAGGGTTTATACTGACTTTTTTTCCCCACCTTTTTGGATCTGAGAGTAATTCTGCTTATGAAGAATCCACTTAAATTTATTATTTCTATTGACATTTCCCAGTGGAAAATGAGCCTTCTTATTCTGACTCACAAAAGCCAGAGGAATAGGAGCTTTGGGCTCTTATCTTCTGTAAGAATTACTAAATAAGCTGCAATCATAAAATGGAATGTGCCTTTTATACTGAAGATTGTTTTGACTTTCACATTAATTTTTAACTTGAGTAGAACTTCCTTTTTCCAGAATGGTGAAAATATGTTCTACTCGGATGTCTCCCTGAACACATAAGCAAGTAATTGCTAATATTCTTGGTGGCATTTTGTAAGAAGAAAGGATTTTGCAGGATTGAATCTGTCAGAGTATAGATTAAGAACATAGTGAAGAAGTGAGTGCAGTTTCTGCACAACTTACCATCCAGAACACAAGTTCTGCACTGACAGAGGAAGGTGTGGGAGCTGCAGGTTGGATAAACGCCACCATCATCTGCCTTGAAGGCGGTTTCCACGAGGACCTATGTCCAGCAGTTGTTGGAGGCTGAGTACTGCAGACGTATCAGGGTTGGAGAGGAGATGGTTGCACACTATTTTCTAAAACCCACAGGATTTAACGTTCAGGCACAGGCTCCTGAGGGAAACAAGACTGTGCTCTTCCAAAGACAAGTGTTGCACTATAGGGTGGTAGTGCTACTGTAGTTGATACTCTCTTAAGACACAAAAAGGTAGCCTGTAGGCAAACAAAGTAGGTAATATTTTAACTATGATAATCTGTACTTCCTTATTTCTGTGCTTTTAGCAGCAGTATTATCTGCACAATTTCTGCATTGAAGCAGTGCATATTCTGTGGAGAAGATATTCCCTTTTTTCCCTAGTTCTTCAGATATTTAATTAAACACTGTACCTTTATCATCCTAGAATAAAAAATGTTAATGTAGGATATGTTTACAGTCCAACATATTCACTGGAACTAAGCAGTGGTTATTTCAGGAACTGAGAATTAATTAAAAAGTCACCAAATCCATGTGTCTCATTAGAAAGTTCTAAGTTTCTTTCATAGTTTAAAAAATCTGTATTAAATTTAATGTAACATCAGAGTTCTAAGTTAGCTGTTTTTTAAGAACGTAATAAATTTGAATCATCTTATACTTTCATGTATATATAGTTGAATCACTAGCACTCACCCTACCCCCATCCCTGCAAGATAGTGAGGAAGGTGTTTTATATGTTCTGAAATGCATTTTATACAATTTGCTCTTATAAATTTATGAATAATAAACTTTTTTCCTGTTGAAGAGGATGTGATTGGTTTAAAGATGTTTTGTATATGTGATTTATTTGTAGTATGCAACATGTCTTGGGTGGTAGCAGTATAAATTTTTAAGAAGCTGAAATAATGCACTATTTAGTTCAGTGCTGACATTATCTAAGTGAAATAAACACGCAATTTTCACAACCAGAATAAGGAACATGTTTTGCAAAATGTTTGAAAGTAAAACTTTTCAGATTTCCAGTGATGGTTTGTATAAGTGGAGGGAATGTACTAGCTCTTTATTCCAAGGTTGTTTGTTCAATACTAAGTCACTCAGCTGTCGTGCTCATAATGTTTCATTGCTCTGTAAGTCCTGTAGTTTTTTTAGCATTCTCCCTTTTATTTATTTTTATTTCTTTTGAAAGGGAGAAGTGAAGTGAATGCTGAAAGACAAGGATATGTTTCCCAGTGATAAAATATTAAAATTATGAAGTGCTCCTTTGAGCTTTGCTGCCATAGCTGCTGCATTGTGTTATGGGGTGTTATCTTCTAGAGAAGCACATATTACTTCAGAGAAAGGCTTGAATAACTTATGTCTAAAGCTGAGGTTATTGTACCAGAAGATTTTACTGCAGAGAGATGTGTGCTTTTTGCAGGGATTTAAATTAAGAACACAAAGTCGTGGCTGAGTTTTGGACACAGTGACAGGATAGTAGGCAGTGCTGTCTAACGTAAAGAACAACTTAGAGAGCTACATGCGGAAAGACAATAGCAGAAAATTGGGCAGCGTTGCATGAAAGTCTGCAACAGAATTCTGATTCTTCGGAGTCAGAATTCCTTCACTATGAAATAACAGCCAAATTCTCTGGTTTTCTGTGACTCTTCCCAGCTGGCATTCTCTCCTTCAGCAGAGAAATGCAGAGCTTCTTCCAAGAAATAGCAGAGGCATATATATTTTAGTTTTCTCTTAGAAATCTCATATGCTTCTTTTGCCAGCAATATAAACAACAAAATTTAATGAGGTTGAAGTTTCTGTATGTATTCTGACTCCCTGTGTTTTATCAGCTACAAAAAATTTTTCCTATCTTGTATTATATTTAGAAAATGCATTAGCATCTTGTCCTTCTTTAACTTGTTTTATGGTTGTGCCTTATGGCTTTAACAAATACACTTATTGCTTTCGGAGAGTACCTAACTATTCAAGGATTGCACACAACAGAAACAAGCGGAAAATATTTACATCATTAGATAGCCAGTCCCAAATGGAGTAAGAAAAATGAGCTGAGTTGGAACTTAAGTTGGAATACTCATGAAATGTTGAGAAATGGTATTAGAAGAGACCACATTACAGATTCTGTGTAGACTGGGCGTATAATTTCATCTCAAACTGAGATATCAACATCAATAAAACAATTGATATTTTTTTCTCTATAAAACTACACTGAGAAATTCTATATATAGTTTACAGCTGAAAGATTATAGCAGTCCGTAGCTGAATGTTCAGACTTAATGATGGACTTGTAGAAATGTCACTGTTGTTTATCCTCTGCTAAAGCCAGCTCAACTTATGATCACACAAGGGAAGTTTATCTTTTATGTGAATAGAAAGAAGGAAGAATTCTGTGAACTCTATAATTAGCAATAAATCTATTTTAATTTAGAAGTAGATATGTTAGTATGTCTAACAACCTTGACACATCTATCTAAATCCAATATTATTGTTCAGGAGAGAGATTTATCACATTACAGTTTTGTTCCCAGATTTCCACGTATTTGAAATTGTTTCTGCTGGCTGCTGCCGCCGCCAATGTTTCCAACTGTGGCACAGCAGGACTGTTTCCAAGAAGCAGAAGTGAACGGTGGGTTTAGCTGTAGTGCATGGTTTCAGTAACTAATTCAGAGAGTTTGTGACTCCCAGTCAGTGTGTGCAGAGGATTCTTATGCACTTCGTGATGAAGGATGCAGCCTCTTGTAGAGCGTGATATCCTTGCAAGTGCAAGCTTTTTGGATTGTTGCTGATATTTTTAATGGGGAGTCAGTCTGCCTTCAGCTATGCAAATCTGAAGCAGAAGCTCACACTGCATTCAACAGCACATATGCACATACATTTAAAGAAAGAATTAGTCTGTGTGTTTTCCTGGGCTTCAGCTCTGCCTTTGACTCAATAGGATCATGATCTGTCAGTGTTAGAGTTAAGAGAGTGTTATATAGTTCTCATACTACCTACTCAGAGAAGCTATCCAAAATTGTCACCTTCTTGTTCATCATTTCTGTTGTGTCTGTAATCCTGTAATTACAGGTCAGGGCTGCTTCCTTCCAGGGCAGAGAGAAGTTTCTTACTGCTTATTCCCCATAGCTTTGCAGAGCCACTGCAGCTCTGAGAGGAAATTGATTCTGTCCATCTCCGTGTACCATTGGCATTGCTCTCCTGGCTTTCAGGGCTACTTTTTCTTCATTGGTGATGTCAGAACTGTTTAAGTTGATATTTTGAATTTCAAATCCCACTTGAACTTGTCAGAAGAGCAAACTCTATGGGATTTTGAAAAATTATCCCCTACATAGCACTGAAAAATAAGAACTGTTATCACTGCTGGGATATTATTTGTTACAGGTATTATTTTATACATAATTTAAAGTTTGGAAGCCTTACAAAAAAGTTTTTTGTGGCCTTCAACTTTGGCCTGTGAAAGGAGCAGTGCCAATTTCCATCTCTTATTTGAATCATAGAACCTCCCGCAAGGGTGAATTTTCAGATGTCTCAGAAGTAATAGTTTATCTGAATTATTTTGAATTATTGAAAGTAAACTTAACTTTCTCTGCAAGTTGTGGCCCACGTTCCTTTGCACTGTAGCTATGCTTGTTTTGGCAGAGGAAGTTTCCTTCATATTTACTTGATAATGCTTTATTTAGTCAGTTTGCCTTTTTTTGCCTTTTTTTCTCTTGCCCCATAAGCAGTCTTATGGGGCAAGTCTTATACTATTCAAAGTATAGACCATAAAAGAGGAAGCTGAAGACTGGTTTGCATTATTAGGAATCAAAATAATATCACAAGGTTTCTCTTTCGTTAACAACACATGAATAGATTAAATAGATTGGTGTATGAGACAGTTCTGTAATGTGTTTCATTTCATATGGTGTTTCTCTGAGAACTCTGTGATTCTGTTGTCATCCCTATTGACCGTAACGCATTGAGTCATGGTGATGTTTTTTTAAAAGCTTTCACTTTATCGTTGTTTGTTCTCAAGGTCACATTATGCAAAATACAATGTTATATTTTGTGCACTAGTCCAGGCTATATAAAAATACTTTTAATCCTTTTCGAAAATTGAAATAGCTCTGCTCTGGGGAAGAGGCTTTATACCCGTTTCAAGTATTTCTAACTGCTGTAACTGCTGTTTCCTCCTCTGTCTGAAAAAGTATAGGTCATGTGTCTTTTGACTTTAAAAGTATTCGACTGGTAGTTCTTACATGCTCTTACACTGATAATTTGATTTAGCTATTCACCATGAATTGCAAACCACTAAGAATTATCAAAAAGTAGGATTTTTTTAAAATAATTTTGAAGATGAAAGAGGAGTTGTTCTACTTTTTCATAAATGTGAGAAAAGTCAGGGTAAAAATATGAGTGAGATATGAAAAGAGGAAAGGACAGAATCACATAATCATAGGGTTGGAAGGGATGTTAGTAGATCATCTAGTCCAACCCCCTGCCAGAGCAGGGTCACCTTAGAGCAGGTTGCACAGGAACCCATCCAGGTGGGTTTGGGATGTCTCCAGAGACAGAGACTCCACCACCTCCCTGGGCAGAGTTTTTATTTTATTTCAGTGGATTTGCATTATGGATAAAAATGGACAAGTGAGTTGAAATAAATACATTATTCAAAATGTCTGGTTTGGCTTGATTAAAATTCTGTTCTACCAATCATTTTCATTACTGTGCCACTTTTTTACCTTTTCTTTCTGACAAGATAAGGCATTGTGTCTTTTAACAATTTGACAATGTTCCCTACAGAGCTTTTATCCTAGCCAGCTGCAGCCTTTGCCTCCTTTTGTGGTATTTATTGCACCCCAAAATCTTACTGAAGATATGTCAGCATTGTGAGCGCTCAGCTCCACCATCAGTAGGAACAGGCCCTTTGCTGAGGATAGCACAGGTGTGCTTTTGTCCCTGTGGTGAAGCCCCTGCTCTGGTAGACTCTGGTAAGGAAAATGTGTTTAGTGCAGAGAAAGATATTAGAAAACTTAGTCAACCAGGTTAGTATTTACCACAATTCTTTTGTGCACATAAACCTTGGCTGTAAATCTATGCTCCTGCCTTTTCTGCTGTGAACTACTGAAATTCCTCTAAAACTTATTACTATATTATACACGAAGATACAGAAATACTGAGGGTGTTAAAACAAAGCAACAAACTTCCCCACCAAAAAACCCCAACTAAACAAAAACCATGAGCTGTGCTTCTTTTCTTGTCTTATGCCAGCTTTGCTGAAGTTTTTCCCAAAATAATCTTACATATATACTGGAACAGGGCAATTTTTGTGAATTTCGTCCGAATTTTAAAAGTAGGAACCAAGTATGAACTGCCTAGAGTGTCATTTTTATTTTTTTTTTACCAATATATGCTGCTGCTTGCAGCATTTGCATTTACTATCAACAAACATATATTCCTCAGCAGTCTGTTTTTTTTAAAAAGCTGTAAGACTTCCATTGAGGGGAGCCAAAGGATTTTTTCTCCCTTGCTTTTGTCCACTCCAGGAAGCTTTGTTTTGAAGCACCTCTGGTGACCCACTCTGATTGAAAGTAATGTTTTGAAAAGTGATTCTATGAGTACCCAGGTAGTGAATGATGAAAGAAGTTAGTGCCAAAAGGTGTTCCTTTTCTCTGAGAGCCCAACACATAGGAACGGCCAAAATGTAAAAATAAGATATCGTGTCTAGATGGAAAAAAAAGAGGCAAGATTTACTAAGTGTTTATAGGAATAAGTTGCCCCTACTTTGTCCTCTTTTCTTTGAAGAGATTTACAGGGATTTTTTTCTGGGAATGACAGTAAAGCATCGTTAGATAGGACAGTAAGGATACTAATGAAAAGATTGTATAGTGCTAACATTTCTTAAGCGTCTTTTGGAAAGGATTGCTGGAGTCAATTCAGAGTGAATTTTGAGCCTCTCTCAGGCAACTGTGGTTTTATGCTTTTAACAAACTCTTATTAGGTATTTTAGGAGAAAGAATGAGATTCATGAAATGAAAGTTCTCTGTCTTGTCAGACCAAACAATGTAAAAGAAGGGTTTTTTAACAGTTATTTAACAGTCTAAATATCTACTATGAAAGGCCAGTAACCCTCATATAGGGGGACAGGTGTTTGAGAAGAAGTGTTGGTCACCCAGTCTCCCATGAGTACCCTAGAAAAGATGTAGCTGCTGCACCTGTGAGGTGACTCAGTGTTTGTGGTTGCTGTGGGCGCTCCATCTATCCACTTGCGTTCTAGTTTGGATGCACACCCACATCATCTTGGATTTTATGATTTGAGCTAAATCATTTGGTCAACCTTCAGCTTGAAGAAAGCTTGAAGGTTGGCTGCTGTGCGATGCTCTCGTTGTCAGTCAGGTGTACTTAACATATGGGAGAAAATCTTTGTTTTTCTAAAGGGGTCTGTATAAATCATCAGACTTTAGCAGCTGTAGAAGGGCTCTGGTCAGGTAGAGGGGGAGAGAAGAAAGGCTAGAAAGCTCTCGGTTTATGCACTAAATCCACACCTGGCCCTACATGGAGTGTGTGCAGGGCATACTGTTTTGACTGTTGTCAGATTCCAAATTGTAATATTTTTTTAGTTACTACAGAATGATATAGCATGCTCTTGGGGTGGGGTTGGGGGTGGAACTAATAATTTATTTTTGTTTACACATTAACAAGACTTGATGGGAACACAGTTAATAAAATGCTGCTGAGAATTGTGCCTTGTTTCATATTCAGCTCAGGGCTGTATTCCTCCGTGAGGTTTACCAGCAAAAGATTTATTGATGGTACCGATATTTCTCTCAACAGCTAAAAGGCACGGTTGACACATGTTAATATGCGTAGGTTTGGTGTAATCTGGAGGCACAAATATGTTCTAAATGTTTTGTGAAAAGGCTTCTGAAAAATGTTTGCTTTCTAAAGTGAAGATAAAATAATACTTAATTTACAAAGCACTGTCGAGCAGAAGCAAGAAGAATTAAGTTTTTCGAAGGGATTAGGGTATTAACCCAGGATATGAAGTATGTATCTTGCTCTGTTCCTCTTTAGATTTCCTCTGACACCTTTCTTTGAACCTTTTCTTTTTGGCTTCAAATTCTCCACTATAAAATGAAAGAAATACTGCTATCCTAATTCATGCTTCATTTTGTCAGGATAAATTGGTTGATGATTATTAAAGCTTACAGTACTGTGATAACGGTGTGTAAAAGGGAAGCGCTCTGCTCACCAGCCAGACTGGCATAACCTTCTTAGAACAGCGTTAGTTACAAGTAAGCAGCAGACATGGTATTTCAGTAAAAATAGGCATAGTAAAAATGTCGCTTATGTAGAAATATCTTTTCTTCTTTCGACTGTGTGCAATCAAGGAAAGACTGGAACAAGACACGCTAACAAGCTCTTCTGTTTCTTTCCTAGAATTACAACAACAGCTGCTTGTATGATGGACCTACGGAGATATCCGCTGGACGAGCAGAACTGCACGCTGGAGATTGAGAGCTGTAAGTACTTCTGCAAATCCTACTTATTCTGTGGTCAACTGCTTCAGAGTTTTTATTTCTGTCTTTTTTTTTTTTCTCCTTTCTTTTTTAACACGCTACTAGCCTCATTGTCTTTCTGTCTGATGACATTTAGATCCTTGTAAACACATGCAAAAAAAAAATGCTTTCCAGATGGATTAGTAATTTGTGGCACAGGGATTAGCGAAAGTTATTCTGTATTTTGATGGACAATTTACAGCTTTAAAAGTCTCATTTGAATGCCTTGTTGGGAGTTCATGTGAGGAGCATGAGGATTATTATCGGTTCTTTATCCTCCTTTACTGCTGAACTGTGTGGCAGCCTGTTTCCATTTAAAAATGATGGCAAGAGGTTAGAATTGTCCTTGAAAAAGATGTTTTTTTCTTTCTTTCTAACCCCTGTGCTGTAGTTAAACTTTCAATGCATGCATTGCAGTCTGTTATATATACTGATTTAATAGCTGGTGTCTCTATCAAACTTCTATGTAGATAAAACTTGTGAAATAAAATTTCAAATCTCTTTTCACTGAAAAATCTTTAGGGAATCTAAGTACATCAGAGAAAAAACAATTCATGATCACTTTTATAAAGACAATATCGTAAGCATGCGTTATTTTGAGCTCTAATTAAGATTGTATCAGTACTTTCAAGATTCATTTGGGTTTTCAGGAGAACCATAGGTAATTCAGCCAGGGTGTATTATTAAGTTGAATGTGGCAAGCAATATGGAAATTAATGGGTGTGTTTTAACATCCAGTATACAAGAGTATGTGTATTTTTAAAGTAACTCTGTATTATAAAAGATTATGTGGGATTTCTTCACGCACTGAAGTACAAAATGATAGTAGCTTGTGCTACAGTCTGATAGTAGCTTGTGCTACAGAACATGGAACAGCTTGGAACGTCATCTTGCTCCTATTCTGGAAGCATTTAAGAATATGCTTTAAATTTGTGTCCACATTTCATTCTTTTTAATGTAATTTAAAGATATGTCAAAATCCTTTCCAGAATTAAACTTGTGACACTGCTGTCTGGGATAACTTACGCGCATAAAAGAAGCAAAATGAATCTTTATCACCCCTTTTCTATGCTGACATACATGAGCAGCAAGTGTGATGACGGACTTTGCTCTTCCGAGAATGGATAAAATCCTGGGGGTTTGGTTTTGGGGTTTGGTGGTTTTTTGGCAGTTCATTATAGAATTTCTATTGATAGCATTTGATTCAAAATTTCATACCTGCAGCCTTTTAACAATATAGTAGGTTGATTTTAATGTGCAAGAAAACGACTGGCGTAACTGTATTCAGGTTTACAGAGATTTTTACTGAGAATGTGACTTGCTATGCCGGTGTCTTTTAATTGTTGTTGTAGCAAGGAATTTCCAGTTGCGTGTGTGTGTGTAAGGGGGAAAGCTGTAAAGTCAGAGGACATCCTTTCTCTCTATTTACAGCATTGTTTGAACAGTCAACAAAGTTTTGCTATCTCTGCTGAGATGCCTGAATCTTCTTGGGGTTCACAAACTAGATATTCCCTGCCTGTCATGCTTGCAGGAACGACTGTGGGAAATATTCCCAGGAAATACCTCCCAGGTCAGGCCTTACGCAAACCTGAAAATTACATTGGGTCCCTGCTTTTCAATGAGAACACTTGTTCTCATTCAGACTTAGAATTGGGACCTCTGGGTTGAAATTTCCCTTTCATCTGATTTGGAGTAGAAGTTTGAGGCCAGATCAGTTATCTTCCATGAAACAATTCTGGAACACGGGACATTTAGCTCTCCAAATTGTTGTTCTGCTTGGTCTGAAGAGCACAGTACTCACTGTATCATAGAAAGGGTAGGAGTTTCATTTATCATAGCAGTTAGGATGCTTGTAGGAGAGCTCCTTTGTGAATCTGTTAGCTCTGTTGCAGCATCACAAAAGCAAAATGGATTTAAATCGGGATACTGTATGTAGCTAGCTTGTCTTTCATTGCAGTAACAAGAGTCATTAAAGAATGTGGACAGAAATAATACTTGAACTGTGTTTTGAAGCACTTTGATGCTGCTTTACAAAATTACTGCTCTTCATATATGCTGTTCTGTTCAGGTAAAAATCTGAGTCTCTGTCTTTATGAATTACTGCAGACAAAAGTGCTGGTAGGTAGATAGGTAGAGTGAATAAGATTTAAAGTGACTTTTTGAATTGTTCAATGCAGGTACTCAAGTTAAAATAATTTCTTTAAACTGGTTAAGCTGCACGCTAAAAGTAGATTCATTTCTTGCCTTCCTGGTCCTGTTGGATGTCTTTTTCACCACTACTCTCTTGTGATGCTTAGAAATTCTCTAAATTCTACCCCAAGTGTTTTCATAGCTGTGAAGGCATGAAATTATACTCATTGTCAACAATTTTTTTTTTTTTTAGTTCAATGTCTTCCCCAGCCCTCCTGGGACCTTCATCATACATTTAAAGAAAGCAGTCATAGTTCTTCACGGGCTTTGTTTCATGAAACTGAATATGCCAGTCTCTTTTAGCTTTCTCATACAAGAGTGTGTTAAGAGAAATGTAGAACTTGCTAATGCTAGATCTTCATTAGGCATATCTATTACCGTAAACAGTATCCCAGGCAAAATCTCTATTATGCTATGGCATTCATCCTGCCCTTTTTCTGAGAGCCACTTTTGTCTTTCTTCACAACTTTGTAACTTTCATAGATGATAGTCTTTCCTGGAACATTCCTTACTCATTTTCCAGCCATGGGCTCTAGCTTTTGGTAGAATTTTCTAATTGTTTTTTTTTTTTTGCGTAGTACTAAGAACACATGACTTGGCATTTCATAACAGTATTCACATAAATCAATGTTCTTAATATTGCTACAGTCCTCAAGGTTATCCAGTTCTTGCTTTATTTATTCTGATCTTCCTTTGTCTTAACAGTGCCTCCAGATTTTGTTTCATTAGAAATTTCATTAACATACAAATGCTAAAGAATATTCATGCCAAGAAGGAAGAGCTTTGCTTATAATCATTCTCTGCACTGGGCATGATCTGTTCTTTCAGTGCAGTACCATTTCCTACACATCTTTTATATAGCTTTACTAATTGTCTGTCCTCAGATAGTCCTATATCAATTGTTTTAATAAAGTCCAGGTTAGATACATTTTGTTTAAAAAAGGAGTTTGCATAAATCTAGATTAATTTGTCAATTAGGAATTATGGTGGAAAAGGGTTGTATGTAAAATATAAAAATATGAAATGGGGGAGGTGGTATCATCAAGATACAAGAGTCAGTATTTTCCTATTTCAGTTTAAGGTAGTATTAGTGAGATTAGGTGCTGAAACTGTAAGAGAGGACAATTCCCCATTAGTTTAAATATTATCAGTTATGAGAACTGAAATCCTATTTTTTTTAAAGCATAGCTAGTTACATCTCTGTGGTCATTTTTTGTTTCGCTCATCCTTAAAGGGCAGAAACATGCTGAGTGTTTGGTTTTGCTGTGATGCTTCTAAACCTACAGGCCATCTTTCCAAGGGGGTCTGAGCTATTATACTTCTCCCTTTCTTTTGTTATTTCCCAACACACTGAATAGCAGGCTTATCATACCAGAGGGAAATAAATTTTCCTTTGTTTCTTAGTTTCCCAACTTGTAGACAACAGAAAACTTTTTCCTTTTAGTTGAATATTGACTGGACTCAGTAAAATACTTCTCCTTTCTGCTCCCTATCTCTGCTATTGCCATATGCATTGCTGAGTTTCTGATGATGCTTTAGAATAATTTTGCTTCTCTGCTGTTTCCTGCCTCTCTGGAGCTGTAACTGTTGAAAGGAATGTCTTAGCTAATCAACCATAAAACTAGTGGGAGGTCAAAGACAAAAAGAAGTACAAGGGATTTTGAAGAATGCTTCATATTTATATAAGCAAATAAAATATCACATTGCACGTCCTCTAGCATAACTGAGAGAAATGATAGTGATTCTTTTGAATATTTTAAATGTGATCAAGACTCATCTGGTACCTTTGTACCTTTGTCCATTTCAATTATGTGGCCCCACATAAAGACAAAAATTCACTTCATTTCCGCATTTCATCATGTGTTTGGCATAGCTATGTTTATGTTATACTGAGGTATAATTCAGAAACTACCTGCCTTGTGACAGTGATTTTTTTTTTTTCCCCATTTCTTTGTTGCTGTGGAACAAACAAGAATACACTGAGTTTCTTCTTAAATGTGTTCTCAGAAAAATTTTCCATAGTGCGTTAAAGATGTGGCATTAAAAAAAGTGCATCCAAGCCCTGCTGTCTGAAGCCTTAACAAAGAAGGAGCTTGCCACTCAGGTGTACTGACCGGGGAAAAAGGGCAGAGTCAGAACAGTGTGCGCAGAGGGCGAGGAAGGACTGTTTTCCTGACGAATGAGAAATAATTGTTTTCAGAATATTTCATTTATGTAAAAGCCTGGGGTGTTTGGATGAGAAATCATTAGGTTGTGTTTTGTCTTTTTTTTCTTCTTTATGACAAAAAGGCCACAGAAGCACACAAAAATAAGTTTAAAACTTCCATTCTATAACAGAATCTAGAAAAAGCCAGAGAGAGGAGAAAGAGTATCATTCCTCCCAGTGGCAGTGCAGCCCAGTATCAAACACTTTCTAATCAGATCATCTGAAAGCTCATCAACAAGAGAAACGGAAGTCATCTTTGTGTGTTCAAGGTGACTTTACAAGCACATTTAAGGCACTGAAAAGAAATCAAAGATGCCTTTTGCTGAAGGCTTGAGTACTTTGCAGATGGCTGCTCTGGCCATTGATCAAAGCTATAATCAGGTCACTCTGGACAAATGGTAGAACTCCAGGAGCCGACCAGGCAAGGCTTTTCTGGGTTACAGGCGAATGTGCTTGACGCCAAGGAAGAGACTCTGCAGATCCCCAGGGAGTGGGGTGTTCAGCAAAGGAGGATACCATGGGAACGTGGCACTTCCATCAATTACACCGTAAGTGGAAAGCTAAATATGTGACTTTGGGGCCACTGAAGCTTAGAATCTTAAAAGTGGTTCATTTTAAAAATTTTTTTGGTCTTCTTGCAATTTATCAAGTTTAGCATGTGTGCTGTCCCCTTTGTTCCTTCAGCTAAGTCTGTTTTGCGTAGTACAGGGAAGATATTCCTCTATCAATAGAATCTGACCTTATCAAAGTTCCCCTTTTTCCTCCTTTTTCATCATCTCTATGTTCAGATGTCTTAATTTGGGTTCTATGACAACTCAATCTGTGCAGCACTTTATGTGAGGAAGAGACATAGATTAACAAACAGCAATGAATTCCCCCTCTGTACCCCCACTCTGTCCATTTCAGCAACATTGGCTTATAGTGTGGCTCCGTTGGGACAGATGTGTTCTTCTTTATTTGTCCTTATTAATTTCGTCTTGACTATGTTGAGAAGATAGATATAATTTCAGTGATATAATGCACACTGTCAATGAACAGGAAATCGTTGATTCCTCTTCAGTGTGTAGATAACATAATTCAGTAAGGGCTGAAAAAACCCCAACAATAGATGATTCTTCTGGCTAATCTGAAAAGGGGAGGGGAAGTTGAGACTAATATTCAGCGCATTTGATCAGGGCAGGTTGTATACAAGTGAACCAGTGTTTATAAGGTTTTGATAACGCACCATACATGCACATACTCTGGGGGTACTTTAATCAGGCTTTTGGACTGAAACTCAAGTAATATCCAAGGTATATGACCCTACAGGTAGGCAAGAAGAAATTATATTCCTTACTTTCTTTTTATCTCAGTGCATCTTTGCAGCAGTCTATACCTTGGAAACTCCCATAACACAGACGAAATGATGTGCTGTTTGCAAATGAACAAAGAGTTATACAGAAACTCTGCAACAGCTTTTAATGCTTTGAAGCAATTTGGAGTTAAATTTACAGGGGAATCCAAGATACTAATATCTTGGATATCTCTGCTTATCATCACTGGACAATATAGGCAATGTAGATTTCCATAGAGAAATTCATAGCTTGAAGCTATTTTTTTTTTTAAAATAATTCTACAGTTGAATGTGGAGAATATATAGAATCATAAAGATAGAGAAACAAAAATGCAAATGGTTTTAAAACTTCTGAAGTATTTTGCCTTTTATAGCCAGTCTAAGCTAGAGTACATTTTTCCTTATTGCACACAACCCTGTCTTTTATCAAGGGATTATTGGAAACAAAAAGGGCGCAGTTCAAAGGGTCCATTGTCAGAAACCACGAGTTTCATTTGCTAAAGGTTTGGGGAAAAACTAATGGCAATGAAGGCAGAAAGATGCCTTCCAAGAAAAAAAAAACCACATATTGCTTACAATTACTTTGATATTCTCATATCCGATAAATAACGTGGAGGTGTGGAAAGCTGATGGGTTGGCACTTTAAAGTCCTGTTTTCAGAAGGTATGACTTTTACAAGGTAAATATTCATTTATTTATTTTTTACTAAACTGAGTAGTAGAATATTTGTTAACTTCTCATACTTCAGGCAAATGCTTTTCTGTAGTTCTAGAATTCTTTTCAAGCACCTTGTTACTGGTGATTTCTTCAAGAAAAAGAAGTATCTGGAAGTGCTGTTGGAACGGACATCTGTGGTACTGCTACATATCTTAGACCTCTATCTAGTGTGTGATCTGAGATTATAATTTATTTTAATTATTTTCCTTGTAATACGTATTTTTTTATTAGAAGTTTACTGTACTTAAAAAAGTTTAAAGCCTTGATTCAGTCAGTAGGCAAGTCAGGCAGAATCTTTAGTGTATGTTGAGTCTGCCTGTAATATTCATTACTCTGCCAAGTTCTCCTATTTTGGTTTAGGCACAAAAGCAAGTGCTTTTATTTGAGCAGTAGCTTGCTTACCTGCGATTTTTCACTTGCTGTTTGGTGGTTCTAAGTGTTGTGCCCAATCATTATTAAGTGCAGAATCACAGTTGAAACCACATCTCCCTAAGATAAGCTCAGTGCTGGCATGCATCGTCTTCCTGCCCGCAAGAGGTTACATTATGTCAGAGGCTGTTGTAAGTAATCAGTAAGCTATTGTTTTGAAGTGGCAATACCAACAACTTTCTCATCACTGGGTTAAGGTGGCAGTACTTCTTGAGTATGGCCTAATGACAAGTTAATTTGTCATATTTTTTTCTATTATTGTGACAGCTGTAGGTTATGTTACAGCTTCTATGGACTCTTTTGAGGTTTATTTGTATTGGTTTCATAATAGCTAACATACCTGACTCTGCAGTGGGACGTGAGAATAATCTTTCCCTCTCCTCTTTCTTTTTTTTTAACTGACAAAACTATTATTGATATACAGTGTTTTGCTTCCCTGTAATGTGTGGCTTATTTGGATTGCAGAGTTTAGTGCTAAACAAAGGTTTATTCGTGACTTAGTGAAATGAGCTAAATAATAAAGCGCTGTTTATAAATAATGCATTTACTCCAATCTCTGTCAAAAAAACTTGTTTGTGGCACTTTCAGATAGGAATGGTAATGTGTAATTACATGATTTTTTGTGTAAGAATTAAATGTTTCAGCATTCATATATAGTGCTAAGTTCAATTCCAGTTTTCAAGCTGTTTTTTCTTTGGATGTGTCCATTTCATAAAGATCTGAGAATATCCATCAGGCTGTCTGTGAGGAGCAAACTTCAAATATATTTTAGTCTATTTTTAAATTAAAACTAATCAATCTACATTTTTTGATAGGAGTTTTATTCAACTAAATCCACGTCTTATTACAAAACTAAAACACTTTGTGTCAAATTCAGCGTTACTACAATTTATCTAACTTCCTGTTCATACCAGGAGACTTTAAATATCGAAAATGCTATATAAATAAATAATCCTTTATGGTTTCTTTCCACATTCCCATGCAAGTTGTCGCTTTACTTCATTTACAGATTTAGAGAAATGTTTCTTCACTTTGCAATTCCTATATACTATGGATTTCAGAGGAGAAAAATAGAAAAGTTTAAAATTGTTCTTCCTGTGAGGATAGAAAACCATCCTTTCTTATCTCAAGGAAAACAAATTACTGAGTGAAATTACTGTGCCCACACATTAGGTCTCAACTTCTCTTTTGAAGGTAAATCAAAATGAGAGGAAGGATTTAAAACAAAACAAAAATTTTTTTAAAATAGGTGGGGTTTTTAAAATTTTTTTTTTACATCATTGTAAGTGATGGAAATGGTGCCGAAAGCTAATAATGACATATTCTCCATATTATCATTTTACTTAAGTAGTCAATATCTTTTTCAAAACAAAACTATTTCTTCAATGTGATAGAGCTTTTATGAAATAGTGATATTTATCAGATGCTGGAATCACTTGACCTCAGGTTTTACGCTTTAGAAAGCAACGGAGACTGTGATTATCTCTCAGTAATCACATACCTGTGAAAAGAATTGAAATATATTTCTACAGTCATTTTATTTTCTAAGATAGTTTTTTTTCCAGCACATCCGTCATTGTTGCACAGAAAATAAGAGTCAATTCATTTTAATTGTGAGAAATCAAAATATACTCCATTGATTCACCTTTTACCCATTGATCAAATTGTATTCTGTTCCTGATGTCTTTCGGAGACAAAGCAGCAAAGAGCAGTCGGTTGAGAAATTCATGAATACGTAGCAACGGCCAAACCCCATTTCTCTGATGGTTTCACCCCCAAGGAAATAATTTCAAAATACTGAGCTTTTTATCTCTGAAAATAGTTTATTACCTATTTATCCCTTATTTTAAGGGCAAAACCAAGCATCTGTCTGGATACCTTAGCGTTTGTAATTTAAATAATAAGCAGTACTATATGTGACTTCAGATATTTTACTCATCAGGATATTTCAGCAATGCAGTGTTTTTCTTGGTTAACTGTAATTGTCTTTTGTTCATCAAATTAGATTACATACATTAAAAAAATTATTTTAATTTTTTTTTAGATGAGCATGCAAAACATCTAGGAATAGGAATGTAATTGAGTCTTATCAGTCTGATCTCTATTTGCACTTGGACACTGATAACTTTAATTCAAATATTTCTGCTAACATGGAATTACTTCAGTGAAGGAAGGACTAGAAAATGCACACTTGAGTGATAAAACTCTGAATTCATATGAAATTTGACAAACAGTTTTGGCCTGTTTACAAAACCCCAACAAACAGAACAGGATCAGCTCATATCCTACACTAGGAAACTGTCCCTTCGTTCCCCACCAACAGCAGTCAGACACTTGGGTGGGTTGTAGCAATATTCATTCAGGTTCCTCCCCTGTTTGAAGAGAATTGAATTTGCTGCCTGAGGCACAAGCCAAGTGACCAGAGTTGCAGTGTGCGCTGTATTGAGTCACTTTCAATTGATACCGTTCCATTTGGCCTAAGTTTCTAGCGTAGGAACTGGAGCTACATCTATCAAATATGAGCTTAACTGTCTTCAGTGGCTCCTGTTCAAGAGAAAAAATATCTGTATTCTCCAGCAGGGTTGTTTTGGGCTGGTTTTCGGTTTGTTTGTTTGAGGGCTTTTGTTTTGTTTTTCCCAAACTCTGAATTTCATTTACTTTTCTTACTGATGCTCAAATGCAAAATATTTCATTGTTGGTCACTGAACGGGAAAACAATTTCATTGTTTTTGTTTCAGCAAATAGAAGCTAGAGTGAATAAGATCATATTTTATTTTGATTATGACGTTGGGTTTGGGTGGAAGAAGAGTTGGCTTTTCAAGTAGACAAGCATTTTACTTTGGTAGAATAACAGAGAAGAAATTAAATCAGCAGAAGCATTGGCAAAGTTAGACATCACAATCTTTTCATTCCTTTGGTCAATATATTGAACCTTTCTAAGGATGAGATCTTTGTGAAATAAAGCTAATTTTGTTCAGTTTCTCATGTTGTTTGGTACTGGCAGTCCAGACTGTTCAAGTTCCGCCTATCTCTAGAAAATACAAGCTACTTTCTGTTACTGGGCACAGTCCCATTTTCCTATGTCTTAAATCTGTACATAGAGTTCAGAGCTAGTATTGCTTATAGTAGTAGTTCATTTAAAAAGAATTCAGTCATAATATTATCCAACTTTCGGCAATTCTAAGGGAATTAGTTGTCATCTTCTATCAATCTAACACTACTATAAAGATGGGTAGACATGGTGCTTAGTGACATATTTTAGTGATGGTTTTTGTCAGAGTTAGGTTGATGGTTGGACTTAATGATCTGAAAGGTCCCTTACAACCTATGATTCTATAATTGATGTGAGAAAATGCAATTGCAAATTAGCTAAGTCATTGCATTGATGTGCAAGTCATGAAAGGAATACTACACAAGGAAATTATTCTAGTTTTAGAAATATTCCTGATGCATATGTTAATCATAGTATTCAATATGTATTTGGCACACTGTCCAAAATGATTTGGGTGGAAATTCCAAAGAGTAGTATCTTTTATGTATGGAAAATTCAAACTCTTACATAAACTTTCTCATTATATGTGTTTATTCTGAGTAAAAATTAAACACAGATAATACTGTTACTACTCTAAGTATCCTCAAAAATATGTTTTGTGAAAGAACATTTATAAAGGAAGGGATATCTAAGTAGTGGAGAGAAATCATAAAGATCATAGTATCAATCATTTATGTTGTATTTATAAAATGGTTGGGGGGGTTGCCCTTTCTTTTTTTTTTCTCTTATATAACAATTCAGGTGAATTGTTTTCTATATTGCTTTTTATGTGGGGAAAGAGAAGTCGCTAAGTAGATATGTGCTTATATTTCAAGGCATACTTCAAGAATGATTCTGGATGGATGGGGCCTCAGAAGGTCTGTAGTCTAACCTACTCAAAACCTGTTCAGCTCTGGNTTCATGTTATACACGTCAAAAAGGTAATTCTTTGTCTACACAACTGCACAATGTATAAGTTGTCTTTACTGTGTATGGAGCACAGATATGAATAGCCAGCTTTACAGGCATATATTGGAAATGTATTCATTTCGGCTACAGCTTTGAAACTTGTGATATGTCATATTTCTACTCTTCAGCTGCAGATCAATTCACTACTTACATTTGCCTTCATACAAGCTTGTCTCATCTTGTGATTGATGTGTTACTGTAGCCAGAATCCGAGATGCTACCTCAGCCCAGGCAACTATTTTATATAACAGCGTAACATAACAGAAAAAAACAAGGAATTGATGGAAGTCAGTATTCAGCCACGTGTCTTAAGACTACACCTTTCCACTTGGATGTTATATGTACAGGTACCGTGCTATACAGAAGATTATGCACTATTGGAATAGTAGTCTACAATTATCACGGACGGAGTCAAGTCCTGTGCCGAATGCAGGTACTTCGTTATGTGAAAGATGATTATTCAAGTATTTGATGTTTTTTTGGCATAACCTCATACAATAATTTCCTAGTAAAATCACCACTTTTATCCTGTTTTCTGAAACAATTGACATTCAACATATATTAGAAATGAGTGTGTGTTCAATAGCAGACACAGCTTTGTTCCTGCTGTTGTGGGCCACTATGAGAACTAGTTTCATAAAAGCAGAGCAGGCACCTGCATCTTAGTGGGACCTCATCTGTGGACATCAGATGAGCTCTTCAAGATGGAAATTTCTTCCACCTGACCACAGCCTGCAATGCTCAAGTCTCTTCAACAGCTTACTTCTGGAAGGCTGATCTAAACCAAAATGTTACACACACAACCTGAGTGATACTGAAATGCTGG
>VXBO01012097.1:1118118-1164496 GCA_013400135.1 Rhinoptilus africanus | reverse complement strand
TTATTGTTGTCCCTGGGGAATACTATCCAATAAAACATTGCCATGTTCTAAGCAGCTTTTCTCTTTGCTTTAAAAAGAGTACTGTCCTTTTTTTTTTTTTTCTTGGTATGAAATCTGCTGTTGGAAGAACTTGCTTGAAAGGGCTGGTGCACTTGTCTTTCCTGCTTGAGTATAGGCCAGCACCTCCCACTGAGTCAACTTCTGCAAGTTTGTTTCTTCTTGGAATACAAAAGCATTGCCTTGAATAATATTGTGATATTAACATGGCTGCTCTAGAGATGAGAAGGATCTCAGCTTATATAAAAACCATGCAATTTTGTGGTACCACGTGCTCTTACTGGGAAAATACCATGGGTTTGTATGCAGCATATTTTCCTTAAATAGAGTGATTTAGGCAACCTAGAGCAGCTGCTTGTTTTGTGTGTTTTTGGTTTTGAGTTTGTTATTTGTTTGGGTTTTTTTCTTTAATCCTTTTTCCCTTCAGGGATTTGGATGATTGTGGAAAGTATTTTAGCCAGAAGGTAGAACAAAACTCACTAGGGAGACTCCAGCTGGGACTGAAAAGACAGCACTGTTGGTTCCACATGTTCATGAGTTAACACATGAGGCCACTTAACCAGCCAAAAATGAACTCAGTCTGTTAAAAAGGAGATAATACCCTGTTTTAAGTGCTATTATTAAGGGCCTATCATTCTGTTATGATAAATATATCTCCAAATTTCCTAATTTGCTTATGAATATTGGCTATTTTAAGAGTGCCTGACCTTCGAAGAAGTAAGCTCAGCTATCGGCTCGAGCGCTATCATCCCTAGTGAATTACTCAGAATAGATTACAAACTGCTTCCAAAGGAAGGATAAATGTAAGCCTTAAATAATTATGAGGATGATGAGTGGGCAAGCCTTTTAGTTTCATCTTTCCTTATCTAAATTGTTTTTCCAATCATGATAAAAATATCAAAGTATGCATTAAAAATATCTGAGCAAGATATCAGAATCAGTTGCACAGAGGGAGATAATTAGTAGATAGTGTGCATCTGTTCTTATACACTCTAAGAAGGTCAGATGAGCTGATGTGGAGCTCTATGTATTTTAACCTGGACTATTTTCAGCCCCTTGATTATCTTAGTATCTCTTCACTGCATTGCAGCTCTCCGCAAAAAGGAGTCTAACAGTAATTTGGTGCTATTTTCTGCTGTGCACCCTCCAATGCATGTGAAACTTAAAAGTTCTGATTTTGCTTGTGATGGAATGCCTGATGCCAGTGTAGTTTCCTGGCCGCTATGGATGAAGGAGTTCATGGCAAAAAGAGATGCAGAGTCCTTATTTCTTATTAAAATCTGACCAAATAAATACTGACAAAAGCTCTCACCATTTAAAGATGTTTGTATAAGAAGAGATGTTTTCATCTAAAGTCATCACTGTTGCAGCTGGAACACATGGTCTGAAGGTGTGTACCTCTTATGAGATGAATGTTGTTGGTTTCTCATAATACCTGTTACTGTTGATGTGTGGTGGTACATAGAGCCTTTAATGAATGCATTTGTATTCCAAATTGTTGTATGAGAATGGGAAAATGTCATCAGTGTACTGAGTTTCACCTGCAGAAGCATTCTGCCGTTGTTGGTATGATGTAGTACCTAAATGAGATTTTTCCTCTTCAGAGAACTTGTGCAGTCTCTTCTTGATGGCTAATGTTAGACGTCAAAGTTGTGAGGTTAGTCTGCTCGGAATTGCCATCTTATCAAGGTAGGTTTTGGTGCTTCGTATTGTACTCAAGGGGGAACTGTCTCCTGTGACTATCTGAGTAGTCTTCTAACTTTGGTATCAGTGCCTCAACGTACACAGCATGAAATCCTTCTTGACTGGCATTTCTGAATTGATCAACATAGCCACATTTGACAATACAGAACTACAATTAAGGGAAGAAATGCAAAAATAGACACTGTTTTGTAAAACTGTTTTGTCTGTTTTTCAGAAAAAATTTAACAATTTACTTAAAAACATTTAAATGTAATTTAAGTTCTCTTTATTTGTAACTTTGTTTCTGATGAGGAAATTAATGGAGTGTTATTTACTGGGTGTCTGCAGGTTGGTTCTATATCGTTGCATTTTAAGTTGTTCAAGCAAGTGCAAAAAGACCTTGGGATGTGTATGATCAGATCTCTCAAAAATTTCTGTTTTGTGAGTATAGATACGCTGGCTTATGAAAGCATGATTGTGCTTCCATAAATCTTGCTAATGGTTGAGTATTTCATCTATAGGACAGGGTTATTGCTCATTCCTCATCCATTTTTTACCTATGTCTATGCTCTGTATGACTTTTCTGAAAATTGATGATAGTTAAGACTGGGGAAAAACAATATTTCTGTAACTTTGAAGGTATTTGAAGAAAGAAAAGGTGGCCTAATGGAGTTGATGCCTTACACAGTATCCCCTTTTCTGAACATGAAGAAAACCTCAAATCTTCCTGAAGGCTAACCCAGCTAGTTCAAATGTTATGTATGCTTGATTTTGATGATTTGAATTTTCAGGTTGTTAGAATCAAATGTAAGAAGGTAACATATATGAAATACTTAAAAAATTGGTTTGGTTTTTTTTTCAACCATAATTAAAAATATGGGTTTTCTGTTTCTCCTTTGGAGTATTTGCAGGGGGAAAAGGTCATGAGGCAGGTTGTGTGAACGAGAGAGCTCTGTATCAGCAGCACTCTGTTGTAATTTGCTTGTAACAAAGAGGAATTTCACTCCATCCCATTTGAGTTTGTCATACACTTAATGCTTCATTGCTGTGCTCCTTACACACAGGAGATGCTTTTTAGGATTTTACTGCAGATTATGGAGTTTCTCTGCTTCAGCGGCCTGCCTGAGTTTCCCCTACGCTGTAGCTGCTGTTTTTCTCCCGGTCCCAAGTTTACTTTTTAAATTCAGTTTTCATTCTCTTTCTTTTCACATGGTCAGTCTTAACTCTTCCATCCCCTTTGTTAGAGCATTTCCAAAGTAGCAGCCCTAGAACCTCAGATTATTTGAGAATATCCTTCCATAGTTTTTAATCTTCACTCTACAAATGAGAGGAAACAGCTGACTTGACCACTGTTTTGTGGTTGGCTTTTTTTTTTCTTATATTAAGGCTGGGGTTATCACAGGCTTCTTGAGCAATGAAAAAAAGTCTTGCATGTATCTGTAAAATTACACAGGTTTTTAAGGCATCTGGATTTTTTCAAAGTTCCACTAGTCCCACATTCTTGTGAAATTTGGTAATAAACCCCACACTGTCCAGGATGGCAGCCTAGCACCAGCTTAGCAGTTGTTATCCATCTGTTATAAACCTAGATGACTACCCCCATGTTATTTCTAGACATGCTAATTACTTAGGTCCCTTGTGATCTGTGTCATAATTCCAGACATGTTAAATGTCATACGGAGTTTGGCCATACATCTGACCAAACCTGAAACTTTTTCTTGGGCATTTTCCTAAAAGAGTATCTGCCTATAGAATTTGGTGAGTTGCCTTTTTGGTCACTAAAGCAATTCTAGTCTGTTTGGTTTTTTGATTGTCCTTGTCTCTTTCTACCTTGTTTTCTGTCACCGTTTTCCTTTGTAGGAGTAAATGCATATGTTTGCTTCCTTCTATGTGTCTGTTAAGTGAATTAGTAACGTGTACCTCACTCAGGAAAGGTTTATCTAGGTTTTTCCATACGGCCTTTAATGGTACGTCCTGCTCAGTGGCACTGGCGCAAGCGCTGAGTTAATGCAGAGTCTGCCCTGCCGCATTATACGGAGCGTAATTTATCTCACTGCTGACAGTTTCATGCTGAACCTATGATTATTTGTTTTCTGAGTTCCTGTGTTGGAATCATCAACAAGGGATTGCTCTCCTTATTCCAAGCCTTTAATAAAACATGCATCAGAGTATGTGCAAAGCTGGCAGCACAGTGAGACCTTGCACCCTCTGCTGCCAGCTGAGGAGCCCTTGAGGCTGCTGCCAGCACAATGGCACCATTAGAGGCACAGTCTCCAGAGAAAAATCACCTCCAGGCAGCCACAGTAAGAGTTGGACATGTTAATGGTTTTAAATAAGCAACAGAATTATTTGACCAATTATTATTTTTAAGACACTAGTCTGCAAAGTTGGTCAGCTATATATCCCCTGAGCCCTGCCAGCACAAATATTTCCTATTTGTATGACTTTCTCTTATTTTTGAAGCTAGTGCTCGCTTTCATGAGTGGATCCCATGTGGTGGTGCCCATTTCTGAACAGTAGAGTAGTTTGCTGGAGGCAGATGATGTCCTATATTTTGACATTAATAAAGTTCCTGATGTTGTCTCGATCGACATTCTTATAAATGTGGTGGGGAAATGCAGATTAGAGAAAACTGCATTTGGAAAATAACATGAAGAACATGATTACTGAGTTTACTGGAAGGGAACAATTTTGAATCAAGTCCATCTTCTGTGTTTTCATTTAATGATCTGAAAATTATGAAACTTGCCTAAACACTTCAATAGCTTGAAAGAAGAGAGCTAGGTTTTAAAGGTTCTCATCTAGCTGGAGGAGTGGTCTGAACAAACAAAATTTCAAATTTTATACCTAAGAATGGCACCTCAGAACTGGGAAATAACTACCCTGGCAGCCCTGGTAGCCCCATTTTATGGGAATCAAAATCAAAAAACCCAAACAACCACCAACTCTGAGCTATATCATGGATTGCAATGTGATGGTGTTTTCTTTTCAGCGAGTTGTGACATTGGTAAGGCTGACATTAGGGTCTATAAATGGAACTGCTATTTGTAAAATAACTTAAGTAATCTTTCTGCTCTGCTCTTAGTGGAAAGTACTCAGTGGTCAGGCTGTGTCCTTCCAAGGGCTGCACCTCAAGAAAGATTTGTGTCAATTAGAGAATATCTAAGGGACTGCACTGAAGTTAATCCAAGACCTGGAAAACATGACGTAGAAGAAAGATTGAATGAGGGCTTTTCTGGTAGAAGAGGGAATCTAAGGAAGAGATGGGATGAGTCTTCAGATATACAAAAGGTACTGCAAAGAGGAAGAGTATAATGTGTTCTCTGTGATGTTGGTTAGTACAAGAAGTAATGAGCTTAAATTGCAGCAGTGAAAGTTCGAAGTGAAGATAGTAGGGATGAGAAAGTGTAATGATAACTCTAGTGGGAAGCAGGGATAGACTGTGGCTCTTTCACAGACTTGTAGCCCACCCACAGGAGGGCTTTCAAGATGAGCAAAAAACCCATTTGACAGGAATTGTGGTGATTTAGTTGCCCCTAACTTTGCAGATAAATAGTTGTTGTATGAGTGGCAGATGGCTGCACCAGCATGGAATTATCATTGTATAAAGAGTTGATTAAAAACCAAAAGTAAGGCTTGACAAACAGCTCAAGCTGACATGTCTTACTCAAGGACTATATTTGCATTTCCTTCCTGCCAGTCTGAAGCAGAGCTAGTGTAAGGATCTCTGAGTGTAACCTATTAGCTCCTCTCCCTCTTCTCTCCCTTTTCAGATCTCAAGGCAGTAAAGGTTGTTTTAGCTTATTTTCTAGTAGAAGGTCATCTGCACTTTCTGCATGTGATGGTGTACACTTCCTCTTGAGATGCATACAAGTAAATTCTGGTAGTATTTAAGTATTTATAAAAAGGACATCTTTTGGTATTTGAAGCTGCAGAACAGGTTGGGTTTTATAGGCTTAGACTTTGTAAATTTGCGATTGGTCTTCCTCTAGAATAGCCCTGGGAAGTAGGTACTGTGTCTCAATTACCTCGTGTTGCGTAATTTCTGTGCTATGAAAATACTAGTGGTTTTGGTTAGTGTTTTTTTGTTTGGTGTGTTGGGTTTTTTCCTAAGGGAGAAATAACTACCTGCAGACATGATTTGGCTTCAGTAGTTTGTGTGTTTTATTCATTGTTTCTGTTGCTTATGACAGTGAAAGAAAAAGCCCGTAAAAACATGTGATGTTATAATCCAGGAAATGTGGACTTGTTGGAAGGCTGTTGTTTAATGTCCTCTGGATCCAGCAGCGGTATTGCTGGGTTTTGAGCAATTCCAATTTGTCAGTATTCCTGACTTTGGGTGTTCAGGAAACTGGCAAAGTTCTGGGTTTCTGTTTGGGAACTAATGTATTTCTGTTAACCCTTTTGTGTTTACAATGCTTAGCTCTGGAATTTTTTTTTTTTCCTTTTGTGTTCTTTTAGTTTCTTGTGGTATTACTGCTTAATAGACATCATTCTTTTGAGAATCGGGTATTAGTTATAGTTGATCCTAATATCCCATAGGAGACCAGTGTGAAGAAGAAACACTGATGTCGTGGTTCCGCTTCTCTTTACAGAATAGACTCAGGAGGGGAGGGAATGTCATGCTACATCATTTAGAGATGGCGTATTGCAGAAAGTATTTCCAGGATTTTTCAGATTAATATGTAGGAATGAAACAGAAATCTAGTTTGGATCCTTCATGTCCTGTGTTTTCTCATTATCCATTTTTTTCAAATCTGGGAGTCATCTTTCTTAACCTAAGATTTTTCAAGAAAAATCTCCAACCTCCAGCAAGAAGGCAGAATAATACTCTTTTTCAAACACGGATATGCCAGGGTTCTCCCCTGCCACTGCACTTGTGTAATGCACAGAAAGTGAAAAGAGCCTGTCCATTTTCTGTCTTCAAATATTGTCATTTTATTCCTCTTTGCTATCTGTTGTAGTCTGTCCTGTTCCATAGTTATAAGGATTTTTCTTTCCTGTCATCAATCTAAGTAGGTCTCTGTTATGATAGGGAAAGGTAGCGATGGCATATTTAAATGGTTGGTGAGTTTCATATTATCAGCACATCTTATCTAAACAGATTGTGATAAAAGTAACAAAAATGTGGAAGCAGTGTCACATGTGAATAAAATAAAGTATTATTCAGCTTTGTACTTCTAAAACAATATGCAGTATCAGTGCAAAATATTTTTCTCGTTAAAAGTTGTAAGTTAAAGAGCAGCATTTACTGTTGTGTGACATATGCTCGTGCTTGGCAAAAGTAGAGGCAGAAAACATGTCAAACGACAGTGCTTAGAGTATTAAAGTTTTAACAAAATGTCAGAGAAAACTGGAAACTCGTTAATCCAGAGAAATCTGTCATAAAGATTGCATTGTAAGGTGGTTTCAGCATGAATTCTAGTGACATATGGGAGCTTAAAATATAATCTAATGATATATCTCTATCGGTGAGATATTTATGTAACATGATTGCAACAGAGATGTCTTTTCTTGTTAACTTATTAGGATAATGAAAGTTGTAGTCTTTTTAGAGCAATGCAAAGAACAAGCTTTACTAAAAACCAGTCTTAGTGCTGGTACCAAAATGTTCTTTTTCTTCTATATACATATATGAAAGGAGAAATGATGCATCTAGTTTGGAGTATGCTGAAGTCTGGCAACCTGCTGTATGGTAATCTGTGCTGCTGCCGTCTTCTGTTATCATGGATTGCTGCTCTGGGCATTAGCAAAGAGACACGACAGAAACACAATATGAACCTTGGAACTGATGTGCTAAAGTGGAAGACAAAACTTTGTTCAGAGGAAGCTCTGAGGGAAAGAATTTCATATGGGACTAACCAATTAAAGGTATTTTCCAGTGGAACTGGAATTTTAAAAGCTCAGTCTATAACAGTGAATAAAAATCCTGAATTTTTTCAATGTATTACAATTTATAAACTAGGGTTTTGATTGCCATGCTGCTTGTTTTCATAGAAATGCTATTATGTGGAAAAAATGTTTGAGTCACAGTGAGTTTCTATTATTCATTTTGGTCCTCAGTGTAAGTATTTTTCTGTGTTATGGAAGGTTTTTAAATCCAGCTGTTTTTTTGATGAACGTGATTTGTAATGTGACAAGCTGTAATATATCACTAATGCCCCATAAAAATGTATCTGATTTTGTTAAAATTCCACAGGTGATGCAGTTAAAATACTTTCCAGTATACTTTATCAAGAGCTACAGTTATACTGATTAATCAAACACGGGGATAGGAAAGCAGAAATCTCTTTACTGGATTTTTTTTTTCAAAAGGTAAACTCCTGCTAAATATTGTGACGGCAGACCTTTGCTGCGGTTGCTGACACAGCAAGGCACCGACTGCACGTGATGGTGAGGAGACATTTCCTAGCAAGATCTCCTGGGTGCCTAGGTGTAAAGCAAGGCAGAGGGATGGTGCATCCCAGACATCTTGGTGCTTTTTTGGGAGACATGACAGCCATTTCACTGCGCTGTGCTCTCCAGCACCTGGGAAGTGTCAGAGCCCGAGAGGGAAAGTTGTCATCAGTCTCAGGCTGTTAGGGTGAGGAGCTGGAAGGGCTTGGCTTCTCACAAATTATCAGGCACTCTTCATTCTGGGCACTCTTATAGCTGCCTGAATGGACATATTCTAGCCTGTTTTTAAAAATTAGGTTTTGCATTTCATAATTATTTTAAATACATTACAGGAGGACTGAGGAAATCCTATCTGATACATTATTACTGCATGTATATTCAGATCATGCTTATTCTGAGTGATTTTCTGGATACTGTGGAAGAACATTTTATGCACCTGAATATTGCACTCCTTTCATGTATTCTTACTTCTCTCTCTCTCTTTTTTTTTTTTTTCATAACTAATGATAGGGAGAGAAATAAATGCCCAGTTTTGTAGATTCTGTAATATGAAAGGACAAGGTTGCAACAAAAGATATCCATGTACACAATTACTTTTAGCTGTTGAAATACTTTTGATGTCAGAGAGAAAGATGCTTATATGTCACTGTCGTCTTGCTTTGTGTAGTAGGAAGAGTTGTGGGGGGAAAAATGCTATATGATTACCTTCTTCTATGACTGTATCATAATGCAAATATGCAGTACAACAAATTAAGGTAACAAAGTTCAACGAGAGGGATCTGCTGTTGGATTTGGAATCCTCCATCTTATATTCTTCATATCCTTTGGAGAAGACAGATGTTTGACAATATTAGTCCTTTTAATGCTGTTTGGGTACATGGCAGCAGCATACCCTATATATCTATGATGCTTTACAGTGCTTTTGCAGTATCATCTTTTCAGGTATATTCTGTCTTGTTTCTTCTGCTGGTGAAACTGGAGGATTGCCCCAAATCCCCATTTTCTGTGTCTATGGAATGTACGTTTCATATCAGGGCAATGGACCATGCGTCTTAATGCTGGTCCATGAGTACCTGTCTTTGTATAAATATATTTGAATCCTAAGAGGCTTTAAGCATAGTAAATATTTAAAATGACAATGGTTTCAGGTTAGGTATAGTCATGATTTGAAGGACTGTACTTCTTCAGTCATCCTCTTGTATTGATGGGAAAAAACCCTGTTAAATGTTGTAAGTATTTATACATCTAGATTGTCTCAGAGAAAACTTCTTGATTACAAATTATCTTTAGAATGGTGAGTCGTCTGGAGCTAATACCATACCAATGGAAACAAGGCTTAGTGTCTCTAACACTGTGTGCACTTTCCTCTTGATTTTTTTCTTTTTTTTTAAATTTCCAAGCTATCTAAATACAGCCCATCACACAACACTGTTTCTTGTGTGTTGAACAGAGTCTTTGCAGCTCACTCCCGTGTGGTCCATGGGTTAAAAGCCAACCTGTTGGCATCATGCTGTACTGAGTGATACTGCTTGGGTTAAATTTGTATCTCATAGATTAAATTGTTGACTAAATGCTAATTTATAAGTGAGTACAATGGTTACGAGGAAAAGGAGCAGGAAACATCAAATATCTCAGGTATGTAACACGCTTCAGAGTGGTGCACACTGTCACCAGCCCCTGGAGACTGTGCCTGATGAAAGTTTCGATTTAATGAGTGCTGCTGTAAAGTGTAAGAGAAGATGCGTTTCTTTTTATGGATAAGGTCCCTAATTTTGGTTATTAAGTTGAAAAAATCTTGTACCTGTCAAAGAAAACTCATTTATGAGAGTTGTGTCTCAGTAAGGGTGAGCATCTGGTGTGGGATAGCAACAGACTGGGAAACAGATTTCTGATTCTATATTTACTACTGATTTGGTCACTTTCGTGACCTGTGGTGACATCTATCTGTGCTATAGTTTCTTCTTCTACCATATTAATGTTTCTCTGACTAACAAACCGGCTGTAAGAGTTGTAATCTAGAATGATTTGATTGTTAGTAGTAGAGAGCACTAAGAAGCTGCTCATAGTAAGAGAAGTGAAATATAATGTAGCTTCTAATAGAGAATGGTACCACTGTGGAGTAACTACTGAAGTCCATTGTATTTTCAGGTTATCAGCAATAATTGCTATCAGCATTATGCCCTTTACATCTAATTGCCTCTTCAAATAAAGCTGTTTTCATAAAGCTCTTTTTCTTCTTCCACATAATGTTTTATGATTCAAGCATCTAACAATTCTGCATGAGAAAGCACACCGTATTCAGATTGGCCATTAGTGCAAGCCACATAATAAGAAAATACTATAGTCTGTTACATGTTAATTTTCTGTTGTTTCTTTCTTGCTTTTCTTAGAGATTCCAAGCAGAAATTGATAGCATCAGGCAGTACGTGAGAGTACGCTAATCTGATTTGTCTCTCCCTGAATATTACTGGCTATATGCAGTCTGTCCTGTGCTTGAACACAACTAACAAATTATATTTTTTATATATTTACTTAAAAATAATTTTTATATCCTATCTATGCTCACATACAACACTAAAAGAAAGAGGAATTCAGTATTGTTTAGCTGTGTATTTTTAAGGAAAGTAAATTATTTCAGGTTTGAAAAATAGAGCCGGTATCTTGAAATCCAGGGGATTAAATGCACTTCACCTGATTGCATTTATGTAACATATGCATGAATTCCTGGTTTAGTCCCCTTTCTCTATTTCTTTGATTGTATACTTCCCCTTTTTATTTTTTGGCTCTTAAGAAACAGAAAAATACATTCAGACCAGTGTCCTTCTATCTGAAATGGTTTAATTAGTGCATTTTATTTTTTCCTGTAGAGGGAGTTGACATTGACTAAAACTAAACACTTTGAGGACATTTGGACATAAAAATGTGAGTGCAGTGGGGGAGTTGTTGCTTTTGTGTCACAACCAATATTCAACAAGGACATTGAATTTTTTGTATTTTCTTTTAAAACTGCAAAGTATTAAGTATGAGAATAATGTACGAGAATAAATCTTTGTCATGGGAAACAGACATTCCTTTGTAGAACTTTAAAAAAAGCCACAAAACCCACACCAAAACAGAGACTGGAATAAGTCCTGCTGTATATGTTATTAATAGTAGTAGAGCTCAAGGAGTCATGAGAATGTGGAATATTTCAATGAGAAACCCTCAGGTTAGAGTTTTCAACAAAACTTGATTAACAAGGTCACGCTGGTTTAGATGCTGCAATTATTTTGTCATCTTTGCAACCAGCTAGGGCTTTCATCTGGTTTGTAGGACGGGTTTGAGAGCCCTTTGCTGGGGCTTTGGTTTTTTGATTGGATTGTTTGGGTTTTCCCTTCTCTGGTAGTGTAAACCCTGTCAGCAAAGGTGAGAGGTCAGAACAACTCAGGACTAAAGATACAAAGGAGATATTGCGTGAGATTTTCTGTTTGAGACTGCGTTACAAATTTAAATGATGAAATTATGCTATTACCTACTTTTTAAATCATGCGACTAATCTGATCGCCTTCTATGATGGCATGACTGGATGGATGGGTGAGGGGAGAGTGGTAGATGTGGTCTACCTTGACTTCAGCAAGGCGTTCGACACGGTGTCCCACAGCATCCTCATAAGGAAGCTTAGGAAGGGTGGTTTAGATGACTGGACAGTAAGGTGCATAGAAAACTGGCTGAAAGACAGAGCTCAGAGAGTCATGATTAGGGGCGCAGAGTCTAGTTTGGAGGTCAGTGATGAGCGGTGTTCCCCAGGGGTCAGTACTGGGCCCAGTCCTCTTCAATATATTCGTCAATGACCTGGATGAGGGGNGATTTGGGTCTCTTCAGTCTGGAAAAAGGATGGCTGAGGGGAGACCTAATCTATGCTTACAAATACTTCAGGGGTGGGTGTCAGGGGATGGGGCCAGGCTCTTTTCAGTGGTGACCAGTGACAGGACAAGAGGGAATGGGCACAAACTTGAGTATAGGAAGTTCCACCTAAACACGAGGAGGAACTTCTTTCCCTTGAAGGGGGCAGAGCCCTGGCACAGGCTGCCCAGGGAGGTGGTGGAGTCTCCGTCTCTGGAGACATCCCAAACCCGCCTGGACACGTTCCTGGGCCCCCTGCTCTAAGGTGGCCCTGCTCTGGCGGGGGGGAGTTGGACTAGATGATCTCCAGAGGGCCCTGCCAACCCTATGATTCTATGATTCTATATTTACTTGAGATCACTGATACTTAAATACGATTTCAGAGAGAGGCTAAATTTTATATAGCTGTGTGTGTGAAATTTTATATAGCTGCTCTTTATGTATCGCTATGTGAAAGCCACACATGTTAAAAACCAGAAGACTAAAGCCAAAAGGAATTGAGTACTGATCAGGACAGTTGTATCATGAATCAGTCCATTTTTTTTAGTGCTAAATCTGATCGTTTTGATAAGTATGTGATGGATAAAGCCAAAGTAATGTGAGAAAGCATATTCCTTGCACATTTTTCAATTTTTTTACAACCACTTTGTCCCATTTCAGTTATAAACCTGTTCTTATTAAGGGAATTCATTATTAGGAGGAAGAAGGAACAATATTATGTAAAAAAACCAATATGTTGAAGTGACTTCTCAGCATTGCATATTGATCAGAGCTGCCTGAATGTGAATGAGGTGGGACTTCTCCAGTCTTCAGTAACAGCTGATCCAGCTTAGTGGGGCTTATTTCTAGACAGAAAATAAATAGTTGGAATTAGTACTCTTTTCTATTAATTGAGTTTACTGGGTTTTTTTCAAGCACAACTTTAGGATGGGAGTGTGAGAGGTGTGAGTGTGCGGGACTGTTGATTTCCCAGTGATTGCAGATTCTGTAATGTATTCCTATAGTTCATTATATGCCTTAAGAAAACAAGAGGAATTTGTAAATGCTTACTGAGAAAAAAACTGAATAAATAAGTTGTAATCCTTTAAATTGATCTGTGTTAAAGATATGCAGAAGCATATATATCTACATATATGTATATAAACTAAAGTGAGGTAGTATTTTTGTTTCTTGTAAAGCATCAGCTGCCTATTTAAAGTACTAGGCAGATGATGTGTGCGTTAATAAAGAAATCTAGCTTTTAGTAATGAAAGTTAACGTACAGAAGAATCGGTGGAAGAGGTGGAATGGCCGCCTTTTAAAGGCTCAATTATAAAGTAGTGCCTCATAGCTAAAACAAGTCGAGAGTGATCTCCAAGTGTAAATGACTCAAAATGTTCTTTTGTGTACCCACAGAAACATTTATTTGCTTTTTAAACTATTGACCAGCCAAAGTGAACTGCTGACAGATTGTTTTATCATTTTGCTATTGTTGCTACATGCAATTAAAAGGATAAAAAGTTCACTGTCAGGAAGCATCAACACCAGCCATCTTCAACAAAGACAGAAAGCATGTAAGAAACACAGAATTAATTAAAATAAGAAACATGAACTAGATTAGAGAGAATTTTCCAGGAATTTTCATTTTTGTATTCATTTAACTTAGATGAAAGGAAAAATAGGGTAAATATGTTCTTACCTTTCCCCTTGAACTTACTTTTAACTTAAAAATATCTATTATTATGTATAGTTTCTCTCTGGTTATACCTGTATAAATCTGTAGATATGTTTCAATCATTACACAGCTAAATGTATAAATGATTTCATGTGACCGTGAGTCCCAGCCTAAGCACCAGAAGCATGTTTCTTCCATGCTACATACTTACGTTCCTAGTTGAATTAACTCCCGGAACACAGTTGTGTGTTGCAAACACTAGAATTTCTCATATCTGTTACCAATAGTAATCTTCGTCTTGTTTTACTGTCGTAGCACTTGTGACCCAGGTGGCGCCGCACTGGGAGTGGAGTGGAAAGGATAGCAATAGTGATCAGCATAACACAGACCAAAATCTGCTGCTGTGGGAGACGTGGCAATAAAGGAAAGTGGAGATTCAAGCCTATGCTGTAATTCTTTATTCATTGTGTCTTTTGTAAGATGGATTTGGAGTAAACTTGGACTCAAAATTGCAACTTGCAAGAGGGCAAATGCAATAGAGAAATGGAAAATAAGTTTAGAGAGGAGCTTTTCAGAATAAGGACTGCCGGTGCTAGATCTCTACTCAAAACCTGACAGTGCTTCACTCATTCTTCCTTCATTGCTTGTACGTTTTAGATGGAAGATACGCTCTCCCTGTAACTGATGGAAAGTGTTAGGGTTTCAGGATGGAAGCATTGTCCTAAGGACTGTGCTTCACACATTATACCCCACAGAGCTTTTGAGATACTATCTCAGACAGCACCTGTTTTTCTGAAGTTTTTTAGCAGTCAAGCTTTTTGAACTGAAACTCCCTTTAAGGTATCTTAAGTCAATGTTTTAGTCTCTTAAAAATGTTGATTCCTACATATTCCAGATATTTAAAAGCAGTGCTGTTGTGGGAAGTGACAAAATACCTGATTTTATAGATGCAGCTTATAATTGATGCTAGATGCACACACAGGAATTGAGTCATTTCTTTAATCAACAGCTCACAGCCACTTTACAGTGGATAATTAATGTCACTTGCTGAGTGAGAGCTGAGGTAGGGTAACCAATGCTTTAGGTGAGAAGTGGGTTGGGGAGAAAATCCACAGAGCACAAACAAGTATCATTCACACAGCACACATCGTGCCCTGGAGACTTTCTTGTCAGTGTAAAAGCAACTTTACAAAAGCAAGCATGTTTATAAAGTAAATTGAATTTGTTAGAGCTGTATATATTTAATAAGCCCAGTACAGAAAATATAGTATTTCTATCGTTATGATGTTTTTTTGAGATGGACTTCCAAAACATTCTTGTTTTCACTCAAGATCATCTATACCAGTGATCGCTTGTATGCCAGCCCAACTACATATGTTACTCTAAACATTTTTCTCTATTATTGCCTGGTTGCTCACATTCTTTCTCCCTTCTGGAAGAACCTATTGCATTATTTCTCCCTATTTATGCCACCAGGAAAAGCAGTTAAGAAAATTATTGTTAGTGTCATATTTGCAGACAGTAGGGCAAATATTTGCCACAGACAGGCTTGTCTGTAATCATTCCTACTCAACTTTGACACTGTATGCACATTCTCTCATTAAAATGTCAGACCATCATGCATTTTGCATAAATTTATTTAGGGCTAGAAGAATATAAAGTGGCTCAAGTTTTCTCAGTGCAGTGAATACTTATGAAACTTTTTTCTACAGATATTCACTGAATTTTCACTGTCACAATTGGCATGGGACTTCGTACATTTCAGTTAAAGGATTAACTACTTCTGCCCTTCCTTATGACACATGGTATGATCACCCCCTTCTATTTCAACAGCACTATTTTGTATAGGGAGAACTTTTCAGTTAAAAAAGCAGGTTATCTCGTACCAGGTATTTCTCCATTTCCACTTTTCCAAAAAAGAGAACTTAGTAACCTGGCAATGCCATGTTCAACCATACACAACTGAACTGGTCATGTAAATTCTCAGTCCTTTTTTTCATCTTTCAATATGTGTATTTTCATATTAAAGCCTTAAGTTGTAGAAGTTGATTTGGGAATCAGTAATATATATATACTTAATTCACAATTTCCCAAATCACAAGATTTTTTTCCTTCCGTTAAAAGTGTAAGAAATACAGACCACATACCTTCATTTTATTATTAAAAGTTATATTTTCAATATTGAATTAAAAATGCTAAATGAGAATTAAAGTAATGGTGTTCATATTTCTGTTGTTCAAAGGACATCCTCTAGGCAAAGATGAACATTTCTGAAACATTCTTTGCATTTACACTTAGAAATATATTGCCAGAATTTCTAAGCAAGGTTTTCAAAATTATTTTCTCTCTCATTATTTATGTAATTATCAAAGCTCAAAGCTTTAATCTTGATGCTTTTTTTGTCCTGCACTGCAGCTACATGTGGGTTTACTAACAGTAGGGTTCATTAATGCTGTTTTTCTGATATTTATTCCTTTCCTTTCATCATTAATAGGATAGGATTTTAACTCATGAGGATAATGTTGATGGATATAATGAATGGCTTAATCACTGTCTTCATCTTTTGATCAGTGAGGTAGTCCAGTGCCTTGCTGTTAATGCTAATGAAGTTGCCAGTGAATCTGGAGAAAAAACATGAACTACAAAAATTTAACCAGTAGAATTGAATCTGGATTTTAATTCACAGCGTTGGTAACTGTAACAACTTACCAGATGTAGAAAAGGCTTGTATTAGACTTTGCAAGCTATCACTTCTAGAATTGTGAATGAAGATTATGTTTCCGTGGACGTTTTGCATACCTATAAAAGACAATACCAACTTTCTCCTAAGCAAGTAAAAAATACCGAAAGAATGTAATGAAAACCAGTGATGATTCAGTTCATGATTTGTTTCAGTTTATTGTTAAGATTTCTACTGTTGGGAACACTTATAAAAATCGGCGATCTGTATTTCAGGAGGTGTTCTAATACCTTTACGTAAACCGATGTTCTCATTGCTACTTTGGGCATGCAAAAGATAAACGGTGGGATTTCAGAAAATCTCAAATCAAGTGAACTTTAAAAATACAGTAGAACTGTATCATCTTTGTTCTGCGTATGCTGCTGAGAAGGTACTTGACCATCCTCTCAGATGGAGTATTCTAGTTGTATCCCAATGAGAAAGCCAATTTTATTCACTCATCATCCTCCCTGTCTATTTGACCTTGTTTCTTGCCAGAGGGAAGAAGATCTCAGGATGGTTCACGTCACCTCCTTGCCCATTTGCCATGTGGCATAGGCACACCTATTGTATCCCTGTGGCCACCAACAACAGCTTACAGGCAGTATTGTAGCTATTCGCAGAGAGTAGGTAAAAGATGGTAATAAGAGGGATTTAAACTGTGTGCAGAAATAGAAAATAAGGGTATTTCAGTGTTCCAACAGTATTGCTTGGGCTGGGTTAGGATTTTTGGAATGAGTCAGAGTTCTCTAAGCAGCACTGGTAACTGGGAAAGCAGTGCTTCTCTCAGTCTAAGGGAAAAAGGGATCTAAATGCAACTAGAGGAGCTGTCTAGCAAATGTAACATAAATTATGACCCAAACGTTTGTTACTACATATTCCTTGTCACTTTACACTTCAGAACAGGTGTTAGCCACAGTCTCCTGGCAAAATTGTATCTTTGCTAATTAAATTCTGCCCTGCTAAATTCCCCCTGAAATTTTAATTGGATTTTGTATTTCTCACTGTATGCCATAAATTGTTGTGCGAGGCTGCTTTGTACTATTAAATGGCTGCATTTAATTGGTAGGTGACATACTCCTTATCCTTTAATACAGTGTCTTATAATTTGTGAAGTCATTTAAAATTTATTAATGCTGGTAGATACAATTCACGAAATCTTCATCAGACAAAACTCATTCTTGGTTTTACACAGTCCTCTCATGTGATTTTATTTGGCTAAAAACTGTGTTAGAGAATTGTCTCAAGTTAATGTACAGGTAAAACTGTAAAAGTGTTTCCTTCTTCATAAAAACCCCAAACCCCAACTTCATCCATACTGAGAACCAATTTGAAGAGAGAGTATAGTATAAAGGCAGATAATAAAACGAACTAAACTGAAATATCGCTCTCATGAGGCAGACATATTTTGGAAGTATGCTGCCAGAAATTGTTTTTCTCTCTGCTTTAGACCATTCACAAGTTAGCACTTCGTAATACACTATGGATTAATTTGCACATACCCAAAATGTGTTCTTGGACTGGAATTAGGTAATAATAGAGCCATAAACACTTTATAGTCTACCCAAGTTGAAATTAGGGCAGACAGCTTGAAAGCAAAATTGGTTCCCCTTGTTTTTTTCCTAATATGCTTCTAATTAATTTTCCTTTTTAAGAAGGCCCTTCCTTTGTTGCAATACTCCGTGTTTTTTTTATTTTATTTGGTTATCTTTTCAAATTTGATTTGATTTTTGCTTTCCTGTAATTTAAGTGCTAAAATACTTCCAGTCTTTCTCAACTGGAATTGATTTTCCCTTGATAATGCCATTTTTCATGTGATTGAGTTTCTAACGCTGGCTAGTGTTGTTATGATGGTAAAAGCAACTGAAAACAGGTACCTAGCATGACATTCTTTCTTATCACCTTTCTGGGATGAAAAACGTCTGTTCGTGGATCCACAACAGGTGTAAACTCTCATGACTGTTGACGATCAACACTGTCTGAGCATCTGCCAATGTATCGCTATCTTTTCTCAGAAAAAAAAAAAGTCTTAACTGTGGTTTCTGAGTTACCAATGATGATATTGATGTACGGTAACTGCAGAACACAGGTGAGGTAAGTGCAGCTTCTCATATATGTGCTCATGGTAGAACAGCAGGCACTGGAAAGGTGATTCTGAACAAATTCAGTGAAAATTCTTTTTCAAAGAAGGTATCATTCCTGAATATGCAGTTCAGATATAAGGGCTCAGGAATTTTGCCATTATCATGTACAACAAATATGATGGTTTGGTGATTTACTTTTTTTCATTTTACTTTCTTGATCTACTTGATGTTCAGGTTATTCAGAGGATGTTTGGAGCTAGGTGTATGTTTATATGCATTAGAGCATGTATTCGTACTCTGCTATTTAGGTTGGTTAAACATTTCAAAATCTGGATATTTAAAAAGAAATTTAGCATATTCTTATGTATTTTTTAAAAAATTAATTTCTTTTCTTTTCCTGTATTCAGCTGTTTTTTGAAAGATTGCTTGCCAGTTTGCCAGTAGACTTTTAAAATGTTGGTATTATGTTAATTCCGTATCTTCAACTACAGAAAAAGTTAACGAAATAGTGCTATTTTCCTTATTTAACGATGCATCAAATAGTTGTAATGAACAGGGTCATGAATACATTTGGGTTAGTGAAAAGGGCAACAGTTTGATCAGTGCACCATAGATTTTCATTTTATTTATTCTAATTAAGCTGGCAGGCAGCCTCCTATGTATATGTTTTCATCCAAAACTAGCAAAAAACCCGGAAGGAAAGTTACGGTTAAATTACTGTCCACTTAGCGTAAGATATTATTAGGCCCTTCCCGTCCACTTTGTCCTGGGAAATGTTCTACAGATATTGATCTATTTTATAATTGTGGTTCTGATATTGGAAGGTCTTTTTTATCAGTGATCTCCAGCTGTGGGTACAGTAAGGTTGCTGAGAGAATTTGGGATGTGCCCGAGGAGGTGCAGACATTGAGCATATAGCTAAATCTCAGTGGTGCACCCTCGCAGAGAGCTACTCCTCATCATCCTGCTCCTGGGCTTCTGGCATTTGCAGTGCTTGTGACCACAGGAATATGGGTCCTTTGTGTTTTCTGGGGTTGGGGATGATCCTCTCCTTTATGTTCACATGCATTTATGTTTTTGTTACTTACTAGTATAGTGTTTACTGTTGTTAATGGCCAGACAGTTCCATCAAAATGAAGAGTCTAGCCTGTGTGGTCCTCCAGTAACAGCTGGTTTACTTCAGCCCTTTTGGTTGTGTTTTTGCAGGTATCTTTACTGACAGTTTTTAAACAGCACTTTTTAAACAGCACTACACTGTTACGGGTTTGCAGGCCTGGAGGTTTCTTCGTTACCTTAAAGAAAAGGTGTCCTATTTCTTCCTCTTTGCCTCAGCAACATTTTTTGTTTCAATAACTCTTACTACTTTACAAAGTAAGAATCAGACTCAGTCTGTGTTTCTGTATGAGTGCTTGGTACAGGGAAGGTTATAAAGTATTTCTTAGCCATTGCACCACTGTACACACAAGTTGGATGTAATTGAAGACCTTGTGCCCAGGAAAGCTATGGGTTTGTGGCCTTTTGACTCATCTAAAGGCTCCACAAGATGTTTGAGGTCAAAGTAGCTGTTAAAAGCCACTTGGGAATGTTCAGCTCTTCAGTGTTTCCACTTCTAACTTTTGACAAAATTACATGATAAAACTCTAATGAGAGAGATGAGTATCTTCAGCTCAATGCCTTCCAAAAATATGTATTGCGTATTCCCATTTATTTTTTGCCACAGAAGACGCCTTCCATTCTAAGCTTTGGACAAATGGTAGGAATGTCACTGTACAGGGAAAAAGGCAATTTAAATAGGGAACCCACAAGCACAGGTATGGAATACTGTTGGTTCACGTAAAAATATTGTCCAAGTGTTTGCTTTTTTAAAATTTTTTTTGTGTCGTTTGGAACAGAATTTGAGTCATAATTCCTCCAAGAATAAAGCTGTGCAGTCTTAAGTGTCAGAAAATATAGTGATTATGAAGCACTAATAATAGCATTTTCCATTGCTGCATTTTGTATTATACATTACTGTATTATTCATGTGTTTTTCTCACAGTTTTTCTGAAGAAGGGCATTTATTTCAAAGGCACGAGAGAGGTGCAGTCCACATGGGGCTCTCAGCATAAAGATGTAGTGATTTAACTTTTGTATTTGAGGCTGATTCCCTTTTATGTATGTTAAAATATTGTACTGGATTCTTTTTAATGAACATTTACATGCAGATATCCTGCTTTTTCAGCCCAAGAGGCAACCTTATGTAATACATATTTGCATATTGACACAGTTACAACACTAGAGCTGGAGAAAAACAGAATAAAAGTCATCAGAGTGTGCTAAAATCTACTTGCAGGGAAAAGTTCCTTTAAGTGTTGGCATTATCTTGTCTCAGCCACATCTACTTCAAGAAATAGGCATAGCCTCGGGCAATGTCTGGAGTTGCTACTCAGAAGAAAAGCGAATGCTAGAGAAGTTATAGACAATTTTGTTAACTTAAAAACTTAAATGTGAAATGCGGTGATAAAGTCTTCTTGGTATAATACCTGGGAATGTCAATGCAAACCAGAGGGGAATACGGCATACAAAGCAAAAATCAGATATTACCTATAGACCAGGATTTATCCTGGCTTTGTGGTACATAAAAGCCAGAATGTTAAAATGGACTCAAGTAAGTGAACTCTTCTAGTGAGGAAAATGGGAAAGGAGATTACTTCTGCCATGGATTTCACAGAAGGTAGCTGCTTAACAGTGTCTTTGGGGTTCTTAAGGTTACAGTCTTCTGTGCCAATTAAATGCAGAGAGATGAAGTAAATTTCCTTCTCCTTCTTTGGCCTTGTCCCATCTCCTCTTAAAACATTTCTGCTTCCTGGTACCTTGTGCATACCTATCCACAACAATTAGCATCTTGTTACCCACCAAATAACTTTTCTTGGTACACCATTTCTATAGCCTGGAGGATTGGGTGTCAACAGAACTTATTCTCACCTCTTTCAGCATCCTAGGAAAGTAGCTGGGATACTGCCAACAAACCTGTGCTGTCTGTTCTGATATAGGTGTCACAACAGAGTTTCCTACAGAAAAGTCCTCTGAGCCTTGAGTCACACAGCTGCCGCTGAAATATTTTGAGAAGACAGCAAGGTGGTTTCTGATACCGACTGGGCTGTGTGAAGGACGTCTGGGAATGTTACAGGTCTATTGCAATTTTGAGGAGATATTGATGTAGTTCTAACAAGATGAAGGTCTATAATTAACATTCCTATAAACTTCATTCACGTGGTGCAGTATAAATAGTTCTCCACAGCAAAGGTACGTGTAATTATCCTTGAAAAAGCTTTTAGAAGACAGAGGACTTACCAGATAGGAAATTATATTAAGAATATGTTCACAAATCTATATATATGGATGACGTTAGAAAGAGTATTCATTTATAACTTACTCATAAAAGAATATAAATTTTTGCAAGCTCAGTTGTGTTCAAAACAAACCTTAATTCTACATGTGTAAATTCATATGTTTTTTAATTTTCTAATGATATCTAGCTCTTATTAACTAAATGTTTTAGTATATTGTTAGACAGTCAATGGGAGCAATGTTCCTATTCTTTCATAACTAGATCTTTACTTAAAAGTGGAAGTCTTTTAGGTACTATGATGTCCTCAATACTGGAGGTAAGGACAGCATAATATTACAGAACATTGCCTCACACAGCGTTGCAAACTAACATGTCTTAATGAATAAATATTTTTCTAGATTGGACAAATGGCACAGGCATCAGACAGCAGGGCTTTCTTCTACAAATTACATTTTTCTCCTTGTGGCCTTGGATTTCTAATACAGCTATGGAATAATTAAGCAGAGTGGAGTATTAATGCCGTTTTATAAATAATGTTAAGGTTGACAGATGTTGTTCATTTCTCTTCTCTTTTTTTTTTTTTGTAACATACATCAGCATTCAAAATGTAGGCTGATAGTGGGTTATGGGGAACTTAGATATGTGAGACCAAATGTTGTAAGGTATTAAATATTGTACTTATGTAAATGATGCTTTACTTGATTCATTTGTTTGGATATACTCCTCACTTCTGTTTCCAATTTTGAAAAGACCAACTGTTAAATCAGATAAAGGAGCAAAAGTCCAACATACATAGTTTTTCAATTAAATTTTCTCTTACATAAGAAAATTGGGAGATTTATTTACCCATTAGAAAACAATATTCAATGTCTGAGCCTCTTCATCATTTACAGAGCATACATAATTGTTTTGGACACCAATTTTCTTCTGCATAAATTTCAAGTTAATGTAGCCAAAATTAGATAAATGTGTAGTGATCCGCTCAAAACATGAGGATGAATGCAGGTTGTAATGATGAAACTGATGGTAGGGTACAAATGTAAGTATTTGTTTTCCCCACATGATCTTTTTCCTTAACAAAGGATGGGAGGAGAATATAATTTGTCATTTTCACCCACTTGTTATGGATGTACATTTTACTCTAAAAGTTCTGTTCCTGGAAACATGGCCCATTCAAGAGCAGAAGACAGTTGCTAATAATTGTTTTCAAACATCAGAAACAGTCTTCCATTTTATACAAAAAGTTGGGGTTTAGGGCATTTCCATCAATCTTCAAAACTATCTTTTTGGAATACGGTTGAGAAATTCAGTGTATGCTTGCATCAAAGTACAAAAAATTGTTCTCTCTGCACCCAAGTTGGATCTTTACTACTATGCAAAAAGGTAACAGTACTTTCAAATCGAATCATTACTTATACATATGCCTCATTTAAAAACACATGAGAGTTTTCATTTTTGATTCTTTGGTTGATGAGACTACTCATAGAAAATCTATGAAATTTTTAGCTATTTTGTAAGTATGTCGTTGTTAATACAAGTATTTCCTCAAATCTGCAAGTTAGATACTGCCAAATTAATTTGTTCAGATATGTACACGTATGGCATAGGAAACTTGCTGAGTGAAGGCTAAGAAGAGGCTGAAAGAGGCTGATCAGGTTCAAGATGCTGGCAGGTTTTCAAAATTGCTTTGGTTGTGGAAATGTACTGTCAACAGAACAAGATGACCAGGATAATAGCATAGGACCAGAATGATGGCATTTGCTGCCTCAGGTATTTGTGGCTTCCTTCCACTTATCCAAAACTGCTCTGACTGACCTCTCCAGGGTGATTTTTCCCTCACCATGCTCAATCAGATGATACAATTGTATGGGTTTCTTATGCAAAAAAATGTACTGTAAAATGATCTAAAATGATATTTTAGAAGTTCTATACAGTTCGGTTTTTTTATATACTATACATGTTTAATAATTCAGTTTCTTAGGAAATAAATTAACAGAACACTGAACAAATGCACTGGAAGTATCACAGTCAGAGAGAGCTTTGCCCACCTGTTTATTTATGGAATTTATATAATGATCAAATTAACATTTAAGAGATGAATAATTCATTTACTCAATTTTGTTCAGGTGAAGATTTTTAGCCCTGTATATTAAATATGTGCACTTAATTATCATCCTTTTTACACTGGAGGTTTTGGGGTAAGGTAGAAAGATCAAGTAGGTCTTGAGTAGTCTCTAAGCATTCTGAATTAGTCCTTCACTGTGTATACTCCAGTTCAGCTTCCTGGGAGACGTGCTTAATTTTTTATTAAGGTTAAATCTCGTGAGCTGGGTGAAACAAACATTGTTTTTCTGTAAGCAATTTTTGATGCCAAACCATGATACTGAAGGCATTTATTCTTTTATTTAACTTTGACTTGATTTCATTGACTTAAGCGTGGAAGAAAATAGTTATGAATGATGCGGTAACATTTTCTTAAGTCTTGAAACATAGGAAATACTTTATGTTTTCACTTCGTAGATTACTCTGGAAAAAAAAACCCCATTGTCTGCTCACCTGATTGCACTTGTCTTTTCAAAATGGTTATTTCACTTCAGTTCTGTTCATTTTGTGATTTAGTGGAATTGAAATAGATCACTTAAGAATTGATGTATTCATTTTATCATATTTGCATCAGCTGCAGTTCACATTTAAACAGCAATTTGTTATTTCTGCCTAAATGTTGCTTTCCTCAGCAACAATTGATATAATCCTCGTGGTTATATATTGCAATTTCCTACTGTGTCTTTGAAGAACTACTTTTATGAGAAGTGAAAGTAAATTTCTTTGGCCTTCTGTATAGCTAATAATCAAACTGAGCTTCAAGAAAATAGACCATTATCCTGGGCTTCTTAATATTCTGCTTCCCAGTATTCTACCGTAGTCTACTTTTAATTAAGAATTAAACTAATCTTACCACCCCCCCCACCTCCGATTAAAAAGTCTCTTACATATAAGACAGATTTGTCATATTTAATATAGTTACTTGTGTGTTCAGGAGCTCCTTTTTTGTGTGATATGTTTAATAGGGAATTAATAAACTTTACTGCAGAATTGTAATGTATACTAATCTGCTTTTTGAAATTTATAGATTGAGGGGTGGGTTTTCTTATAATTTTACTATTAGTGGAAGTGAGAAAGAAGTATGTTAAGCGCTATCTTGACTAGTAGGAGGTGTCCCTGCCCATGGCAAGGGGGTTGGAACTATATAATCTTTAAGATCCCTTCCAACGTGAACCATTCTGTGATCTTTATATCAGCAACAGTCACCACCTGTGTTTTCTTCACATAAAATTTTCTTAATGTCACCCATGCTAAACTAAAATTCTATTCTATAAGTTACCAGGCTTTACCATAAGTAAAAATCAGGCTTGAAGTGCCTACATGAAAATTAAACTTGATTCTGCTAACTCCATGGAAAGCCCACTCTGAGCCCCAAAATCAAGGCTGTGCCACCATACAGAGAGACCTGGACAGGCTGCATCCTGGGGGGCATCAAGCAGAGTGTGGCCAGCAGGTGGAGGGAGGTCATCCTCCCCCTCTGCTCTGCCCTGGGGAGGCCCCCCCTGGAGTGCTGGGTCCAGTTCTGGGCTCCCCGGCTCAAGAAGGACAAGGAATTGCTGGAGGGGGTGCAGCAAAGGGCTACCAAGATGATGAGGGGACTGGAACACCTCTCTTATGGAGAAAGGCTGAGGGATTTGGGTCTCTTTAGTCTGGAAAAAAGACGGCTGAGGGGAGACCTTATCAATGCCTATGAATACGGAAACAGTGGGTGTCAGGAGGATGGGGCCAGGCTCTTTTCAGTGGTGCCCAGTGACAGGACAAGAGGGAACGGGCACAAACTTGAGCACAGGAAGTTCCACCTAAACATGAGGAGGAACTTCTTTCCCTTGAGGGTGGCAGAGCCCTGGCACAGGCTGCCCAGGGAGGTGGTGGAGTCTCCGTCTCTGGAGACATCCCAAACCCGCCTGGACGCACTCCTGTGCAACCTGCTCTGGCAGGGGATTGGACTAGATGATCTCCAGAGGTCCCTTCCAACTCTATGATTCTATGATTTCACTTATCAAAACACTTTTCTCTCTTTTTTTTTTTTTTTTTTGTGTGTGAAACAGATGTATACTGTCCTACAGTAATTATGGAGTCACATTTCCTTCTTCCCTTCTTTCTTCTCCCTACTCCACTCTCTCCAGTAAGAAACTAGTTGTACAACTTGAGGATAATGTATTTTTGCGAATGTTACCAATTTAATCTAAAAATCAATTGAATTTCACTGTAGTCAGAAAATTGTATATCCTCTTTTGTATCCAAATCCTCAGAGCCTTAGGGGGGAAAAGTCTTTGAAGTGAATTGTAAAAAGAATTTTAATGTTTTATGCAGGAAGACAGAATTTTGGGGGAGTGAGAAAGACAAGAGATAAGCAAGTATGGTGTGCTTTTTCCAGTTTCTCTGATGCCAAATCTGTTCAGCAGTACACGAACTCTGACTTTCATTCTCCCCTACAAGTCACCAACTTGGTATTCTTTTCCTCCCTATGAGTCCTCAGATTTTTGTATACTGTGAAGTAGTTCCGAGTGATTTTTTTGTTTTGTTTTTCAAAAATACTGTGCGTATAATGTAACTATGTCACACAGTGTGTATTCTGTTGTTCTTGTCAATGATTCCTTTAGAATAATATTTAATTACAGAATCTGCTGTAACCTGAGTTCTCATATGTTTTGTATTGGTGAGCAAAAGACAAATACCTCAGGTGATCAGAAAGATTGTGTAATTCCAGCTTTCACCGAGCCTCCAGATCTGTACAGCAAAAATCTGATTGAAATTGTGCTTCATTGTACTTCAGTGCTGATAATGTCCAGAATGGCCGATAAAAGATGAAGCTAGAGAAGTGCTTTTTTAGATGAGTTTGAGCAGACAGGTTTAGGATTAAGACCATTTCCAGCAGTACCCTTTGGTCCCATTGTTAATGCTGAAATTGTTCTCCTTAGCTCAGCCATGATGTGTTGCCCAACGCTGTTCCAGCCATGCTCAGAAAATTTGCTGATGGTTCAGAGCAGAGTGAGGCTAACTCATGGCCTCAGAATCCTCTCTGTGTTTTAGCCACATTTTCACTGTTTTGCATGTTTATGTCATTTTTTTTTCCCCCCACAAATCAGTAAATGACTTATCTTTAGTCTCCAGGTGCTACCATAGTATTAATAATACAAACCACTTGAATTCCTACATCCTGCGGATGTGTATGTGTATCTAAATATTAATCTAAAATATAGCCCAGCTGTCATGGACAAACAAAAGCGTTGTGAGGCAGTGAATCCTACTGATAAATTCTGAGTTTTTTAGAAAAGTTGGCTTCTTTTTTTTCCATTGTGTGGTGTTTCTGATAACTGTCTTGTGTCTAAATACTCTGATGCTCAGCCAGTAATGGTACACCTTCCGTTTTAGGTTGTATGTATTTAAAGAATTTCCGAACTTTGACTTCTCTTAAATAGACTGGGAAAAAAATAGGCATTTCTGTAGTTTCTATCTGAAGAAGTTTTTATTTTATGTTCCACTAGTTGCTTATTTTTCTTCTACTGTTCATCATCTGTCCTACCTTGAACTAAAGGCAATGATTAACTCCCTGACCGTGATAATGGGAGCTGAGAATGCTTTGCTTCTCCCAGTATTGGTTCCATATTGCCAGGACAATGTATTGATTTGCTTGACTGCTGATGTGTGATGCATGACAGAAATGAGAAATAGAACTTTCTGAATGTGGAGCAAATCATGCTGCTGCTGATATATAAATGATTTAAGAAAAAGCAGTCAATCAGATTCTCTGCTCTGGTAGCAGTGCTACATACAATTTAATATATAGTAAAACAACAGTTCTTTTACAATCTAAATCAAATAGTGTTCTATGCTAAAATCAGATTCTTGCAAAAATGATTTGCAGCATTTTGGGGTTTAGTATGCTTTACTGTCTACATTACTGACGTGATCAGGTAATTGAGAAATATTGCGCTGACATTCATTAATTCTGCCTTTTTCTTGTCAAGAGCCACAGATTATTCTTTCTAGACTGCTTATTACTATTTTAAATTGGTTGGTCTTTAAATAATTTTAACTTGTAAGTAGAGTTGTTTTGAATCCCAAATACCTGCAGATGGAGTTTATTACAGCCACAGGTAATTGGACTTAATTATCTGTAAAACATCCACTAGAGACATGAATAGGCTCATTCTCTCTTTTGGTAGATGCTTTGCAGATATTAGACTTATATCCAATTATCTTTGGGTGCTTTAGCAGTGCACAATAGCATTCATTTGCAGATGACTATAATTTTCGTTCTCTTCTTCTCCATGTTATGAAATGAATGGGATAATTTATCCTTGGAAAGAGAGAGAAGTATTGTAATGAAAGCTTGAAGAGACTTCCTGAAATTCTCCTTATCAATACCTACTAACAAGTCTTGTCATTCAGTGTCAAATTCTCAGCTTAGCATTTTCCCCAGTGTAAGTACCTTAAGCAGCAGGAAGTTCTGCACAGTCTCCCCAAAGCAGCCCCGAGCTGCGTATTTTGGAAACTTTGGTTTGAACTTTTGGGTGAGATTTTCAAAGGAGTTCAGCTCTCCTCAAGAAGTAGTTGTCAATATTTGCTTAGTATTAAGGCTGGTGCATAAATCCTGGAGTTCTTTCCTGGGTGAACCCTGGTATGATTAGATATTTCTAGGCCAAACCGTGTATAGGCGAATGGGCAGAATCTATGTTCTATTAACAGATGGTCAAAAAATAAAATTAAATGAAGAGCCATTTGAGCTTTTTATGAACATATTTTCTGATAAATAAAAATGTGGGGTTTTTTTCTTGTTGTAACTTATTTTAGCATTTATTTTGTCAGAAAAATAAAAGGTTGATTTATTAGTTACAATGAAGTTTAACACTTAAATTACCTCAAAATTAAATAAATTACCTTGCTTAATCCCACCATGTTTGGTAAATGGTATTAGAATCTGGAGCTTGCTGTTGGAGGGCAGGGTAGATTTGAGATAGAATAATATTACATACCTTGCTGTGAGGGTTCACTCTTACTTTGTGATACTTCTGAGTTCTGCTGATATTCTTTATAACCTCTCTAAGGTTGTTCTTTTCTATTTTTCATAGCATATAATTACTTTTACATCTCAATAGCAGCCAATTTGTTCGTTTTCTTTTATATTAGATCTTATTTTCTTTTTCTCTCTGAAAGCCTGGAGTGAAATTTGCCAACTATGAAGTGGTGATAGACAAGGAAACATAAGTAAGCTGTCTGCCTTTTTTCTGACGATAGGCTTGTGACTAGAAAAGTAAAAGATGGCAACATGATGAATTTCAGGTCTGCAGAATCTGCATGTATACCTTATACCATGTAACTCTGGGAAAAATGACCAAAGCAGTTACTGCACTGAATGAAGGATTTGTGCTTCACACAAATACTGAAACAAATGTGTTCCCTTTAAATGGCTTATTGAAGTGGGCCTGTCTTGCCATAAACACAGTCATTAATGACTTCCATCCAGGTACCATTTATCTTCCTGGGAAAGAACCTTTTAAAGCAAATGAAGCAGATCTAGCAGTACTTAGAATCCAGTATCCTGCAGAGAGTAGAAACAACTTGTCAACAGCTGGTGCCCCAATGCTAACAGTAATTTCTCTTCCTGTCTAACAGCTGCTTCACTGGGAGAAGGTACACCAATAGGTGTAATGGTCCTGTGTACATCACAGAAAAGGCAGAGAGCCTTCTTTCTATGCAGTATTTGGGAGCATGACAACAGCTTTTCTTATTAGCGGATTCAGGTGTCAAGTAACAATTTGAATACAGCTTTTACAGGTATCCACTGGAGAACCAGAGGATGGGGCCAGGAAGGAGGAGACATTCACACCCACAACCCAGGGAAGAGGAGAGGAGTTACCAAGGTGTAACATTAATGGTGTCAGAGCCAGAACTTAGTATAAACTTTTACCACAAGTAGTAATGAACATAAAAAAGCTAAATTAAAGATTACAATATGTTGTCAAAGTTTTTCAAGTTGTATTTCGCAGCACAAGTCTGTTAGTTGAGAAACTATGGTAATCTCAATTACGTGGCTAAGTACAAGTATTCCTCATTTCTTAAAATGTTTAATACTTAGAAGTGCCTCAGTATTTCAGGTCATTTTGCAAGAAAAGAAACTTCTAAAGTATTGTGTACCTTCCATTGTGTACCTTTTGCTATCTTTATAGTGTAGCAGAACAAGGTTAATTGAAGAAATGAGTGATAGAGAGGGAGACTTTCATGTATTTGGCAGTCTCAGAAAATCATAATTTATCAGCAAAATACATGATTTCCTCACAAGAACAAAACAATTACAGTCTCCTGGGTAGGTCTGTAATTTGACTCTTTTGAAATAATTTTACTGATACTATAGAGCAATTCAAAATCAGTTGAACTGTCTTGGCTGAACTAAGGATGACTTGCTTAGCCATTGGAAATTGTTGCTCTAAAACCATTCTTATGTCTAAATACAGTATCTTTTAGTCAACATACAACAATTTTGGGCTGTAAATTTTGTCTGAGACAATTCTATGTGCATTGCTAAAGGTTTTCCTATGCAAAGTAGCAGTAAGCGAAAAGCAAAGTTCAGTCGCATGTTGATCTTCGTGAGATAACTTCAAAGCTGACGGGTTCTGATGATTAAAAGTGCTGATTTGAACATACTTTGTCATATCGCAAAGTGAGTAAGAAGCATCACTGTGGTTGTGGAGTTACAGTTAATGCTTCTTTGATTACAGAGCATAGGCCTTCTACTGACAGATAGCAGTAATCTTGGCTCCTTTTCATACGTCTCATGTTTTAGACTATAAACAGTAACATATTAGAATGCTGAGCATATTAGAAATGCAAAGATTATGATATCTATGAGATTTATTTCTTTCAAAAAATTAGTGTAGAGGAATTTAGCTAATTTTTTGATGGCACCGTCCAAGCAGAGGAGGGAAGCTGAATATTAATGGGAATTTATTAGTCCAACTTATGTTCAGTTATTCCTTTGATGTGTCTCCTCTTGGTGAAACAAGAGACAAACTATGAGGGGAAACAAATTAGTGACCATTGAAGCTATTTATTGATGTGATTTTCAATTCGGTTTCTCAAGAGGTTCTGCATATGTCAGAAGTGTATCATGTTCCCCATTGTAGAACTTTTTCTCCCTTAACTGTTGAAGCTTAGAAGATACAAGCTTCTTTTTTTCCTTTGGTTGATGTCACCAGCTGGAGTTAGTGAACTTCTGGATAAATTGAAAGATTGGGAAATTGAAAGATTAAGGAAGAAATTATTTCACAAAAATGAAAAAAAAAATCTATTGTCTCATTGGTTTTGCTGTCAATGTCAGCAACTTTGAAAGAAAAGCAGGTTCCATCTTGAAATCTTGAAGTTGATGAGCTGTTTAAAACCTGTCCTATATGGATGAGATGGCTCTGATTCTGGAAATTACTTTTCCATTTTCTGCCCCCAAACAATTTAAGATTTCCTGCTAGGCACATGAAAAATAGAATGAGACTTGTGTAGACAAAAAACCTGGAATTGCTATCAATATGCTATAAGAATGAAACTAATAAAATACTTTAAAATTTGCTATATGTTGTATACTTTTTTTTTTGTTGTTGTTTCAGTGTTTTTACAGATTATTGGGTTCATATATTCAAACTCACTTACCTTCAGCTATTGTTGTGCCACCTGGATTATACTTGGATTATCAAAAATTAATGATGTGTGGAAACAGTTTTATATCTGCATTATTCCTTGAAATTAAGTGCTACTTGAGCACTCTAAATGATGTTTAGTATATAGTTTTTTCCTTTGTCAGTGAGTGAGAATTTAAATCAAGGTAAAATATATATAATTTTATTGTGACAGTTTCCCAAGAAGTCGTAGTCGTTATTCTGTCTCAGAGTTGTTCTCTTTATTTTCAAAACCAAAAACCTTTAAAAGGCTACAAACCTTCATGAATATCTTATTTTGTGGTTTTGTAGCAGATTTATTTCTGATGTTTACTGATCAGTTCTGTATACCAACTCTTGAGTATGCAAGTCAGCTCAGCTGCCATTTGGCGAACCCAGATTCATATTTCAGGCATGTGTTTTACAGCCATGGGAACATGTGCTGCTCTTTTTGGTGGGTTGTGGGATTTTTTTTTGCTTGCTTGGTTGTTTTGTGGGGGTTTTTTTTCCATGCAGGGTGATGGCTGTTGCATATGCTTCTTACAAGGGCATCACAGAACGTGGCTGTTTTTTATTGCATTCAAGCCATTTTCAGAAAAAGAATGATGCTGGTTTTATAAGTAAAATCCAAATGGGTTTGGACTAGAGTTCAAACTCCAGTTAGTCCTTTTCATCTGTAGTCAGATTATAAAGTACATAACATACCAAGCAAATATTACGAGATAACTGTACGTGGAGCTTCTCTCTTACCTGTATTGCTCTGTGTCCTCTTTCCTATGTTGATCATGGTGAAAAGACAGAAAAGCATCTCTTCCAGGCCTCTTTTGGTGACCTGGTCATGTTTCTGTTACCAGTGCTGATGTTTGAGCCTTGGCACTGAAATTACAGCAAACCCACACTTTTTTATCCAGCCTTGGGACCAGAAGTTACCTTAAGCAGAATGTACATCTATATATGGGATGTAGGTAGTCTTAATTTGGTTTTAAAGGTTTGCTTTTTAGTATATTGATATAATATATCTTTTAAAAACCCATAGATTAAAAACCACCCAGGATTGCCATTTGAAATTATATTTAGAATTACCTGTGTCTGTCTGTATGTTTTTATCTATTATGTTATTAACGGTTTAGTTTTAGAAATATATTTGAAGTTATTTTCTGAATGAATTCTCTGGACTGTTCTCTGTGATATGTCACAAGAGATACGTATCTTAACTGTGTGTTCCTGTTTTTGTAGATGGCTATACGACAGATGACATTGAATTTTACTGGCGTGGGGGTGATAATGCAGTCACAGGAGTGACAAAGATCGAACTGCCACAGTTCTCCATTGTAGACTACAAGCTTATCACCAAGAACGTTGTTTTCTCTACAGGTTTGTGGAGGGGCAGCTAAAAGGGGAATTCACTGAGAAGACTTTTAGAAATAGGTACATTCTCAACATGCAGTTCAGGAGCTGAGCAAAAATTCTAGAAACAGGAATAAATTAGAGCAGCAACTGTGAATTTTGAACAGAACAGTTTTTATTAAAGATTTCACAGTGTATAAGGCATCACTCTAACGTATGAAGAAGATATAGCAGTCTGTCATGTTAAGGCTCAGTCAAATAAGCTGTATTTTCTGTTTTCCTATGAAAAATGATTAAGCTATTTATACAATTCAGTGCTGTAGACCCACAAAGAGGTTACCCAGCCTGTAGGAAGTTTAGGAACCTTTCTCTCACTATTTCCAGATGCTCCTTGTGCCAAACTGTGGATGTATTAGACTAATTATTTTGTCTTCTCTGTAAAGCCTTTAAAATCCTTGTTCCACAGGATTTGTAGGTTAGCCTGTGCTAGCAAGCATATGACTTTCTGAAAAATGAAAAGATGCTTTGTGAGGAGGAGCAGAAAATAAGGTTGGATTTCATAAAATAAAAAACAATAAGGAACAAACAGAACATTTCAATGGCATATTAAATCATTCAAGTGATACAAGAGGTGGGTTGGGCTATTACACCACTCGAGAAAGCTACTAGGTACGTTTAAAAAAAATAAACCTTCAAGCCTCACTTTCATCTTTGGAGGGAGTGTAACAGGATTGTGCATCCCAAATTCTTCAAAATGAAGCAGAAATGGGATTTGAATAGTGATCTCTTGGTGCCCATTTCAACAAGTGTTTCATACACCAAAATATTTCTGGTGCCCAGTGACAAAGGACGAGTGTTGCATTGCTTGGAGAGAAGGTTAGAATGAGGGTTGCACTGAAGTAAGCATACTGCAGCTTGTCAGGGAAGCATTTTTGTGCTTTGATGCTCTGAAATGTATTTTCGCTGTTGATTGTTGAATATTATGATTACCAGCAGATATGCACCTAGAGCATCCTTGTACCCTTAGAATAAAAGATTATTTAATCCCAGTTCTTGCTAGAAGTTCTGCATCTGATTATCCTGGATCTTTCAACTCTGTATGTACTCTATGTTGCATGAAACAATAAAAGCAAAATGACAGAAAAATGTTTTCAGGCTTATACAAGTAAATTATGGCCATGCCAAATATTGTCTTTTAGGTGCCTACCCAAGGCTGTCTCTCAGCTTTAAACTTAAGAGAAACATTGGTTACTTCATTCTGCAGACCTACATGCCTTCTATTCTGATCACTATCCTGTCCTGGGTTTCCTTCTGGATTAATTATGATGCTTCAGCTGCAAGAGTTGCTTTAGGTAGGCATTTTTACACATCTCATGCAGTGTGCATTAGCTGAATGCTTTTGCTTGCTTCTGGCTTAGTGGATAGTGCATGATTTGAAAAATAAATCTGTTAGATCTTTTTATGTCTGGCTTGTTAAACTTTATATTATTTGAATCAGTATTTAAATCACCACAATTTAAATAAAAATTAAAGTGATTTCATGTCTGAATTAGCTAACTGTATAATCATTGTAACCAGAATTAGCCTAATTGTCTCAGCATTTTCTGTTGTTGTTTTACTGCTTGTTTTTCTTGAAAGAGAATGCGTTTATTTTGCTTTTGCCCATGGTAGTCCAGAATACACAATCAGCACTGTGTTATGGATTATAAATTACTTTTCCTTTCAGGTATGAATTAAATAAAGCTTTACTAGGGTTGTGTAGCTAAATTCTCCTTAAGTTGGGGTTTTTTTCCTTACATTTTAAAAGCAAAACCATTTCCCTAATTAATCTCTAGAGTACTCTATCTCATTGCTAATCCCATGTGTGTTTGTTTATCCTGTGTCCCTCATCAGAGGATCCAGGCATGTTACAAAAATCAATATGAGTATCTATTGCCAAATTTTGTATAAATCAGACAGATTCCTGCAAGTACAACTCTTGTACAGATAAAATAAGTAAATCTCCATAAAAGATACAATTGAGAATTTGACATTTATGGGATACTGTCTGAGTTTTACCAGGCCTTTTTGTGTAGCATTTTCACATAAAAATTCAAGACTACATATGTTCTGAATACACTGTAAGAAAGCAAGATAACAGTGACTCTAGGCTGGTAATTTGTAACTCAGACTCCTTAGAGAAGTTTACGGTTTAGCTCGTTAAAAACATACTCATAGGATCCCACTACTGTTTGTTTGATTAACACTATTTATTACAGGTGTAATTTTCTTTGCTTTACTTGAAAAGATGGACAAGAAATACGGATAGAGGTTGGGTGTTGGGGTTTTTGCATCAGGAAAAAAAAATCTGGAATTCTTCAGCTCTAGTATTTGAATATTATGAGCTATTATGCTAGAAAATTAAAATGAATTCAACCAATAGACTTGTCAATACTTTTTTCCAGGCATCACAACCGTGCTCACAATGACAACAATTAACACCCATCTTCGAGAGACTCTTCCCAAAATTCCATATGTGAAAGCCATTGACATGTACCTCATGGGATGTTTTGTCTTCGTTTTCATGGCTCTGCTGGAGTATGCATTGGTCAACTACATCTTCTTTGGCAGGGGACCTCAGCGTCAAAAGAAAGCGGCAGAAAAAGCTGCCAGTGCCAACAATGAGAACTTGCGAATGGATGTCAATAAGGTAAATTGAAACAGGGATATATTTTTAGCATTGCCTCAGGAAGGCAGATTTTCACTTCTGCCAGACAGAGCTTTAAAATGTAATTTCTTGTAGAAATGAGTGGAGTGGGATTATTATGATCTTGTCTGAGCTCTGCCGAGCAGTGTACTTACCCACCTCAGCAATGAATGCTGCCCTCTAGCCTGGAAAACTGAATGACTTGTTTCTAAAGCATGCGCTCAGTTAAGCTTTACTGTGAGATGTTTTCTCAGTCAAGATGCAGAGTTAAATATGTCTAATCTGTTTCCAAAGGAAAAAATCCAAAATGATGGCTATAACTGATATTCTAGTAAGAGCTGTATGGAACATTGGAAATAAAACCTAAATTTAACCTACTTTCATAAATCTTTCAGATGAACTTGATAAGAAATATTTGCTACGGAAGTGTTTAAAGCTTGAAAAGTTTGCATATTTTCAATATAATTTCCCAGGATATTGTTGGGTAAATGAGAAACTGCTCAGAAATAAAACATCAACTTGCTGTGCACTTAATTCTGAATCTGAAAATGGTCCCCTGGGGATGGAGAATTGAGGCAGAAAGTACATTTGCCAAGATACACACTTTTGGAAAAAGTATCCATTATGCTTAATGAAAATGGAGCACTTATCATAAAGCATTTGTCATTTTTCACTTTGACCATTTTGGACGAGTTTCACACAGTGGCAAATCTGGGCTGAATGCTAAAATGTACTCAGTGTGAAATGTATAAACTTTCACACACATGCAAATTGGAAAGTTAAATAAAGTTTTGTTTGTTTTTTTTTGGCACGGGAATCTTTTTTGAATTTGTAATTCAGCATGAGACTCCAAGGCTGAAAAAATCAGAATTAAAAAAAAAAAAAAGAAGCAAAATCAGAAAAAACCCAAGTGATTATTTGTGAAGTGGAAACATAAGTTTCATACAGCTCTAGTGGTGGAATTTCTCATGTTTGTTTGGAGCTTCTACATTACCACAGTGTGCCTGCAAACAGAAGAACATTTTGTTCCATTTTTTCTGGAACAACAAAAACTTGTTTATAGCATGAACCAGTTAGTTTTATAGGTTATAGTTTATATGCTTTTAAGATGGAGGATTATATTGTCATGACTTAGATCTCACCCATTCATTAATTTGTTTTTTTCTTTTTAATTTGAGAGAAACATGTTCTAATGAATGAAAGCAAGTGCATAATGATGAAATTAATTTTGATGTTATGATACCTTTTAGATCATTGTAAAGTTCACAGATTCTGTAAAATCCTTTTATATTGGTGATTTTTCAGCAATGTAAGAATTAGTTGCAAGCTTCTATTTAAGTCTATTTTTAAAAATCAGTTTGCCTTTAAACAATCAAAGCTATTAACTAAGAAACTTTTTAGGTAATTTTATGAGTCTAGGTCTGTGTTTACCTGAAGTCTTTCCTCTAACATCAATGGAAATTGATGGTCCATAGGTGTCAGAGTTTCACCTCTAGCTGAGGTATATTTTTGTATACTGTTTCACTTGTGATACTTTCACATAGAGTAACAGAATAGCCAAAGTATCGTAGCAAATTCCTAATGAACTAGAATTTGAAAGCACTAACTAGTGTACTAATCCAGCAAGCACAGGAAATTCATTCCCATAACTTGCAGAAATTCACCACGCTACAGGATTAATACAAAGTATACTGGGAACAACTTTATTTACATGTTTTTACACTGAGCCTTTTCTTTAATATAACAAGCCAACAAGGTTCATAGTCTACGGCAGTTCTACTCTGTTACCCAGATACACTCTGATCTGATAATCAGGTTTGCAATCCCTTAAACAATAGGTAGAGAATCAAATAGGAGAGGATCAGACAAGAGTTATCGGAGAATGCTGTCCTACTGCGCATAGACTGCTCTGGGGAGGAGGAACGGAGATGACAGCTGTTCTTACCGTTTGACCAGCAGCGAGAAAACAGATTCATATTTAATGGACCTGAATATTTTATCTATAAAAGTGGGCCAAACATTATATAATTATTTTCGTGTATAAGAACCAGAAATGGGTCTGAACTGCCAAATTCAGTTCAACGCAGGTTTCCATGAAAATCCAAGTATTTTAGAAATGGGATCAAAATGAATGCTCCACCTCTAATTAAGATCTAACATTGAAGGACTAAGTTTATGAAGTATAAGTATTCTTTTGTGATATTACTAGATTCCTCTTCTAGCACTACATGGAATAGTATGAATTTATGTTTGTAAATTCAGCTACTATGTGAGAAAAGATTATTGCTGTGAGTAATAAACCTCAAAACACGAGGATGAAAACTTCTGTACACATCCGTTACTGCATTCAGCATCGAAACTGTAAAAAAGGTGGGTGAATATTTATTGGAACTGCAGCATCTTTGATATACATTATAGGCCAGCAAGTCTGTAATAGATTTCTTCATATTCCAACACCAATCTTTGCAACAGCCTCTTACAGTTTTTCTGAACAACAAAATGTGATGAGAGAAGTGTGCTGAGTAGTCCTTCCATCCACAACTACTTGCAAAATCAAAGCAGAAATTAATATGTACTCCCTTTATGCTCTTGAATTCTCTGGTATGGAGAGATTCCAGGGCAGGCACAGACGTTGGTAGTCTCTCTGTTTCGCCCAGTGTTATTCAGAAGATACTAGAGAGTCTACAAAACGGTACATAAGCCCAACAGAAGCTGTTCTTCCATGACTGTGCTGTCTGCTGAATCCAATGTCATACCTTGGAGATATGGTGACTCTAGAGGAGAATGTCCTGTTTTTCCATTTGAGTGCACACAATCAGGCTGGCTGCAGAGCTTCCCCATGGCTATTCCAGATGAAATTGTGGCCATATCTTTATTTAAATTTCATATTGTATTCATGTTATATGCCCAATGTCGTGGTTTTGTCTTGTTTTTTTAGAATAATAGAATAGTTTGGGTTGGAAGGGACCCTCAAAGGTCATCTAGTCCAACCCCCCTGCAATGAGCGGGGATACCTTCAACTACATCAGGTTGCCCAGAGACCCGTCCAAGCTGACCTTGAATGTTTTCGGGATGGGGCATCTACCACCTCTGTGGGCAACCTGTGACAGTGTTTCACCACCCACATCATAAAAAAAATTTCTTCCTTTTATCTAGTATGAATCATCACAGAAGACCATAACTTCGTATACTCCCTCATTTTCAAAGATTGTTAGCTCTGTTTGTTGCAAGGGAAAGGAAGAGTAGGGATTGGGCCTATATCTTGATTTGCTTCTTGAATTCTGAAACCTGAGTAATAAAATCCTGGAGAAATTTAAAGAATGTAAAACTCAAGGAAAATTCAGACTCAATTACCAGCAGATACAGAGATGCTTAATTTTCTTTGCAGTGATTTCAGGTTAAAATGGCTGTGTGTATGATCATTCCGTGCTTGAAGCTTTTTAAGCTGCATTTAGCAGTTTATTCCTTTAGTCTAACTCATCAGATTTGCCTTTGTCAAGGCTAATTGTTCTCTCTGTAAATAGTGGCATTGTTGCTTATGGGTAAATCCTGGCTTTCTTCTTTGTCTAGACATCCTTTATTGGAGGTAGCATTCCTATAATTTCCTCTCCTCTCTTCTCAAGACTATCATCTCATTTTATGTTATTTCTTCAAATGCCTTTACTGTCTTTAAAGTCTCAAGTTTTTGAATCTCTTCTGTTCTGTATGGCAAAGTACTGCACTCGTATATATGAAGGATACGGGAGAGCTGTATTTCTGGTTGAAGACATAATATGTGTCATAAACTATGGTATAGATACTCAAATAGGAGAGGATAATTGTTATGCAATTTTATTCTGTGGACTTTTCTATTTTAAATAGGAATGCTGACAGTCATCAGCATCCTTTTGATCCTTTCTAGGCACACTTCATGCTATCTTTTCTTTAGGCTCAGGGCACTAATCTAGTGTATTGTCTGTGCTGCTTCCAGATGACTAACAGATAAGTTAAAAAATGGAGCCAAATTCTAACCTCTGCCTTCACAATATCTTTCATCTAACTGTCTTCCTGTGGGTAATTGTACATATATCTGGGACATATAATCTCTTCAGTTTCAAAATAATGTGTCAAAGACTTTACAGAAATCCATAACTTTCATCTATTAATTCTGTAATTACCTAAAAATGGTCTGGCAGGATTTGGTCTAGAAGCCTTCGTGATGCTTTTTTTCTTCTAATTGTAATTTTGATTTGTTTCCTTTCAGGATAAGAAGGGGGAGGGGGAGGGAAATAAGCTACTGTGATATAACCCTTCAAGTTTTCTCCTTTGTGAAGCCTGTCTTTGTCTTCAAGGAGATGATTAGCCTAACCATGATCTCAGTGTAGAGCCTGGTACAACTGTGAGTAATTTCTGATGTAGACCCCCAGCCATTTTAATATACTTAATTTCTATTATTGCAGTATAATGAGCTTCTTGGTGCTCTCTCAGTACTGAATTGTTCTCCAAAAGTTTATTCCAGAATCCAGCAGCCAAAGTGTTCCTGATAAATTTGTAAATTTTCTCTTATATTGTTGTATCCAATTATTTTATCTTGGATGTTTCCATCTTTGAACTCTGGCTTAGATGTGATTGTTGGTGCTGATCATTGTGATGGGTCTGATGCATCTTGCAGTCTTTGTGTTGTTCAGGATTTGCAGTCTGATCACCTCCCAGGCTCTGGATTCAGTATGTTACTAAATTTCCAGTCAACCTACTGCTTATGCTGTTGCATCCTTTTGGATTCATTGCTGTTTTTTCTGCAGTTGCTCGTCTAACTCATTTGATCCAGACTACTACATACATTAATTGACTTCTCTGGAGGTGTAAGTAAGGTGAAAATGCTTTTCAGTATCAATGATATCTGTTTATTTGTTATTCAGAATAGATCAGAAAATCAACGTTACAGCTATGTGGTAATTTAATGGAAACCAGAACTGTCACTGTTAAGACCATGGTAAACATACTGGGCTGAATGACAGGCTGATTCTTCTTCCTCTGTAAAGAAGTGCTTCTTGCATCTTGCCAGCTGTACATTTATCAAGGGGTGATTATAATGGAAAAGCAGCTGTATGCCATCCTATTCCAAAGCAACAGAGACTGGAAGTGTGTCAGGCAGCAGAGATGATACTCGCTGTGGGTATTGGTATCAGTTCCTACACAAGGCTCTTGTTAAAAGAAGGGATACAGATCCATCTCTTGTCGGAGCCCGTTGTCAGTCTCTTCTTAGACATCAATATGGTTTCCTTACCAGGATATTAGCTGGAAACAGGATGTGATACTTGCATTTTTTCAACCCAGATATCAAACCTTATAGAGGCATTACCATATAATGATTTGCTGCATCTTACCTTCCATTTCTAGTTCTATCTTTCTAATTCTTACATGCATGTTATTCAAGTAGTGTTTAAATGATTTCTGAATTATTATTTTTTTCTTGATAGTTAGATCATCCAGGTTTATAACAGGTAATTATTGCAAATTAACACTTCTTATATAAAATTTGTTATGTTCTTTTAAAGTAATTTGATTTGCCACTTTACATAAGTGGCATTAGGTTTTGCATAATGTAAATACATCACTGAATGTGGTTTTAGAATGTATAAAGTTGCAGTAATAATTGAAACCTAGACATTTCCAACCTAGCTGAAAGCACAGAGATATATACCTGGAGCACAGGCTATATAACTAAAGTACATGACAACATAAGTCATTTAAATAAAACTCTCCCTCTAATTTTGCAATCATGTTGCTGTTACTGCAAGCATTAATAAAGCAATTTCCCTCTGGAAAAGAGGGGAAAAATGTCAGCATGTTATGCAACACTTCATAAAACTGTTTATACAGATTTATTCAGTCATATTTTTTTTTAAATAAATGTGAACTGACATCGCTAACCTCTGCATGTTTAGATAAGGCGTTTTTTCTGAACACAAAGACTTTTTTTTAAAATATACTATGTATTTTTAAAACAATGAGTAATTCTACTCAGTAATCTTTGTATTGCATAAGGTATTCAGTCAGTATGCCTGAAAGTTACAGTGCATTGCTGTTACACAGTGACAAGTCAAACCAGTGAAACTGTCAAACTAACGACGGGTTTGTATCAGAAATTTAGGTACCAAGTTGAGAAAGCAGAACTCTAATGTGATAATGAGATTAAACAGCATATTATTAGTTTTGAATCACAAGAGAAAAATTCTCTTGAAGAATGAATGTAGGACTTAGCAAGTTAAGAAGGTTTAAACAAATATAGGTATCTTTGCAATTCATTGCCCTCCTGACCCACTACTGTTATATTCAAATTAGCACACAGTTACTAAAGGAGAGGAGATGGAAAGAAAGAACAAATAGAAGCTAAACCTGCCCTCAGCTGCACTTAACATGGTAACTTTCTTCCCCTTCAAGTTGTCTCAGCTGCTGAGTTATTTCCTTACATCTGTTTGACCAGGAAAAAGAGTCTGACCAAGTTTAACCTGAGAAGTTAAATAGTTCGCCTCAGATCTTTCATTTTCAGAGGACTCCACTGCATTATCAGAGTTTTAAGACAAAAAGACCATGCAATTACCTGTTTCACAAGTGGTTGCACCTAATTATTTCACCTACACAACTGGGCAGGCTGCAGTTGGACAGTTTCTGGCCAGTGATAGTCTAGGAAGGACATGGGGCTCCCACAGCATCCTCCTTCTCCAAGTGCCTGTTTTCAGATTCACTGGCTCGTGTACGTGTGCTGTTTGAACATGAGAGAGACCAAGTACTGTCTGTTTCATTTTGCCAACAGTGCCATCTATTATAGTAGCACACCTTGAAACAGCAGAGTCAGCTCGGGTATTGCTTTGCTACCTGCCATTTCCCATGATAGCTTCCAAACTTCTTTTCACCACTTCACTAGTGGGTAAGTGGAAGAGCCCGTGCGTTTTCACTGTCATATCCATAGATGTCTCTTTTTCAAAAGAGGGGTGGTATTACATGCAATGTGTTAACTTGAGCAAATGTGAATCCATTGATATATATATATGTGGCCTTTTGCAGCCCAACTTGTGATAGCTTTCAACGCGCTGCAAACAGATGACATTGCTCTCCTCAATTTTCAGAGTAAGGTGTAAAGATGCATTAACAGGGCTGCAGACCCGAGATAATGTACCTTGCTCCAAGGCAATGCTCGTTAGCTTAGGCTTGGCTAATGCCTTTATTTCCCCTCTCATTTACTGCTGGCTTGCCTCTGGTCTTTCCAGTTCACAGAAATATTTGTTCATTTCTATCTGAATAAATCATACAAATACACCTCTAGTGAGAAGGAATTATTGCAAAGTTACCTAAAACCAGTCAGTATTTATTACCTAGAACTGCACCTTATACCCTATGCAGTAGAGGTACGTCTAGTATAAAACATCAGTAAACTGAAGACTGTAAAAGCTTTGGGGAAAAAAGAGGAATTTTAAAATGGCTGTATGCACAGGCTGAGTTAGTAAACTGAACAGGATACTAAAACATTATGGCAAAACATGAAGCTCTTAAAACTTCAGTTTAAAATCTCAAATCTTCCCTGCTCTGTATCGCTGGAGCTAATGCTGCCACTGTCCAGATTTCGGTGAAAGCATTTATCCTCTTCCTTTCCCCTCCAAGGAGAGTTCTCCTTTTGTTGCAGTACAGGTAAAACTGCACGAGGATTGATTCTTGATCCAGGTCCCGGCACAGAAGTTTACTGAAGGATATATAATAAAAATAGGCATGGATTATAAAAGCTCAGCTGTTCTCATAAATTTCAATTCATGCATTATCAAGGAACAACTTGCATGTTAAACAACCAGCAGTGCACAGAGTGCTCAGGCAGCCTCGTCGCATTTTGTTGAAACCAGAGGCTTGGTGGGAGTGAAATTTGAGGAAGTTCCAGTTTTAGCCCACAGCCCTCTGCAGAAGCAGTCAGAAGGTGATTTCTTTCCATGATCTGTAGTGGTATTCCACATGACATCTGAATAAAGGTCAAGTCAACTGCGTGAGGGTTTTTTTCTGCAGCTGTGCTCCTTCGAATGCCATGTTTAATTAATGTAAGATAAGTGCATGCACAGTCCGTTTGTTTAAAGCACGTTATACCTTTTGCTTCTGTAGTGCATCTACAAACCTGCCATCTACCAGTGACCCTGAATTTAATATGCTTTTTCTTGCAAAAAAGAATCCGTTAATGCAGTTTATATTATTATTTCAGATTGCGGGGAAACAAGGCACAAAAAAGGCAAATTATGTACAGTGAAGGAGAAGAAATGTGTATAGCTGTGGTCCAAAAGGCGTGTCTGGCTAATGAATTTGGTGAATTGATTTCCCAAAGCAGATCAGCTCTTAAGAGTTTGCCAAGGTTTAATTGAATGGCCATGAGTCAACCAGTTTCTAGCCAAAAAATAAGTTGTAACTCTAAACATTATGTGCTAGGGGATGTAACCTAGTTGTGCTCGTGAATCTCAAGATCACTGGATTGTGTACACTAGAGTGGCACTAAATGGCAAAAATATTATTATAATGTAGAAGATGACTGTCAACCCCTTTCCTATTTATATTTTCTAAAAAGATGATCTGTTTGGCTTCTTTTTGCAGATAGCAACAGGCTGTTACATCTAATTTAGGGGAAATTGATTTCAGGTGAACCAGATTTGTATCAGAAGTGTTTACATAATCAGAATGATAGTATCCCCAACTGGTAAGGAGGACACATATTTCAAATCCCCTTTTTATAGTTGTTGCCCATCTGTAGTCTATTGGTAACAATTATGATGCTTTAACTTTGTTGTTGTTTGCTCTTTAGGCTGTAAGATTACCTACACTGAAACAAGTTAATACTTTTAACACTATTTAAAAATCCAAAAATTGCTGTGTTGGAACACATTCTAAAGACATATTCCTAATATTTAAAAAGTATTGCATGAATGTATGTTAAATCTAAAGAAAGAGTCATGCTGGGCTGTGAAGACCTATGTTTATCAGTAAATTCACTTGGTTACTCATTCTTTTGGATACTAGCTGTTTTCCCAGAATTCTGCATATGGAGAATGTTAGATACCAAGAGTTAGTTTCTCACATAATTTAAGGAAAAGATTAACAGGTCAGTAGGATTGTGCCTAACCTTAAATATATGTGTATTTATATATACAGACATATATGTCTCTGTATATGAATATATCTCTTTTTACTCCTTAGATACTAGTTTTAAGAATCGCTCTGTAATTATATAAGTTTACATTAAAACGTAGAGGTCTAAAACTTGTTTATTCTTATGTCTCCATTCCTCTTTTAAAAAGTGTGAAAGACTTGAATTTATTTTTTTTCACCACCCAAAAATATTTTCGAGCCTTCTCCCTAAACTTAATGTATCTTAAAGCTATGTACAAAAAGCCCTGCATACCTGTCCTTGCTCATGTCCTCAAAACGAACTCAACTTTCTGGTAATGTAGTTGTCAGAAACTTTACACTTTGGGGCTGATCTGAGGGATGCAACAGTAAAGGTCACACAGCCTAAATCAACATGATTATTTTCATGTAATATTTTGCTTGGGCAATTCTGAGTATTCTTTGAGTATTCAAAGGTTCCTGAAGGTCACTGGAAATGAAGGTCTTCAGAAATAGAAGATTTTAGCTTACATTTTGCTAGATGGAATTCTGCGGTTATATAACAAAACAGCAGACTATCAGTGTACAAATCAGTCATGCAGGAATGTTCTAATTCAGTCAACAAATTCAGATTTTCTGATTTTCTGATTATTTTAAAGCAGAAGACTTTTCATTTTAATATTTTTAGGACTATTTCTCTGAGCCCTGGAGTATCTATAGCTATGGAACTGTCAGTGTTTCAGGCGTCTAAATCAGCACCGACCATGATCATAAGTACATTTCTAGATCTTTTTTGATTTGGAAATTTGTTGCTCAAAGTTGGAAATTCATCTTTATTTTCTTTGTAATGAAAACTTATCAGTGTCTTTCCATACAAAAATCCCAAAAACTTTCATTTAATTTTTTTTAATTGATTTCAGTTTTCTCCAGTGTTTTATCTAGATTTGTCACTGCTCCCAAAGTTTTCCCTTGGACCTCATGCCCAAGAATTATGTTGTTGGTCTTCCCCAAAATCATGAGCCTAAATCTATTGACAAGTGAGTATATTACGGTCAGATGGATGAAACACTGGTGGACTGCCATGCAGTCTATCCACTCTCATGACAGTGTATGCTGTGTAGTGCTTTGCATGTTGTATTTGACTTCAAACAAGAAAAATAACACCTGTGTATTTGACAGAAGTCTGTTCTAGAGAAGCTACTTTATCAGCCCTATTTTTACTGTCTCGTTCATATATCAAAACCATAACTACATCTAGATCATACCGTAAAATTTTTCCAGTTGCAGTGATAATCCAATGTTTCATGCGTTTTTCATTTTTATGAAGCTTTCTTATATAAGCAATTTTGCTGTGCTTCTGTAGTATATTTTTCGTGCTAGATATATCTGTTATATTATATTTTGTAAGGCAACATAATGAGAGATTTAGCTTAGAGGCATCACGGGTTTGATGAAATTTTGGTCTTATCACAGGTGGAAGGGAGCACCTTCTAGGATGTAGGTTCTTGCTGATGAGTTATTTATATTATCTTCAAAAGAATTAAATGGGTACATGCCAATGGTATGATGTTTTAACAGATAAAAAACAAATGCTTCATCAGAGCAGTGTTAGTAAGAATCTGGGCTGCCTAACACCTTGTTTCTTGGTGAAACAATAGGATTATGAGCTGTTG
>VXBO01012097.1:1075260-1116021 GCA_013400135.1 Rhinoptilus africanus | reverse complement strand
CGGGTTTTTAGCTTAGTTTTTTAGGCTTCAAATGCTCAAGAACCTAAAGAAAATCATGATTGAATTTGCAGAGTTTCTCTGGATTTTCTGACCTGAAACCAAGCAAAGTAACCTGAAATTATAAGTCAATTCTATTGTCATACAACTGCATGCTTTACAGCCTGCAGCCTGACCCAAATTTTAGGTGTATAATGCAATCTGAGTCAATGCATGCTATCACGGTTTCATAAATGGTTACAGCAATGCTGGCAACAAATTCCATTTTATACACACAATGCAAATGCAGTTCTTGTTACATTTTTTAGGACCTTGTTTAACATATGGATATTTTGAAATATTAGGCATTTGTGCGTTATGATTTCATATAGCTTTATGTCAGCCGACTTGCTTATTGTGTCAAAAATGTCTGTACAGCTTTAGGCAGGTGCCATTTGAAAATCATTGATTCTTTTTTTCTTCCAGAAGGAACCTAGCAGTACTTTTTACAGGATGATCTACCTTCCACACAATACTTTGTGTAGTCAGAGCAATCCCCAGAGATCAGTGGTTCCTAATCAATAAATCAAACCTTGCTGAGGAGGTGGAAGATCCCTACTATATGTAAAGTGCACTTCACACTGTCACCTAATCATGCCAGAGCTACTGTGACTACACAGGAATGGGATGTTACTGGTTTTCCAAGCACAGCTGAGCTGCTAAGTGGTGGGAAACTATGCTATAGATAATACTAAGGTCTTAATCTCTAACAAATTAAATTGTATGTCTAGGCATGTCATGTTGGTTTTCACTGCGAAAAGGATATTTGTGTCTTCAGCTCTTAAGGATGTCAGTTCACAAGACCTATAAATGCTGAGATTTAATCTCAGGTGTTAATCTTTGTAATAGTCTGGGTACTTCTATTGTCCCTTTGTGGTTTAGCTCACCATATTTTGCTTTTGACTAATGGCAGTCCTACTTAACAAAAGGATATTTCTTCTGAATTTACAACTGTTTTGTTTCACAAGATGTTTTCATGAGAAATTCCAGCCCTATAGCCTATTTTATCCATTCTGCCATAAAATGAGCCATCAGTACTGCCTGTAATTGAAGGTTATATGTGAGGAAGGAAAAGTGTCAATATTATATCTTTTCAGTTCATCAATATAAATTTCCATCCTACTATAAAGCTGTGTTTGGCATAACAGTAGAGCCTAATCACCAAGATGCTGTTTTATATGATGTTACTAGTTTCAGAGTCTGGTCATCCTTGGAGGATTCCTAACTGACATACGTGTGTATGTATGCATGTGTGTGTGAGTTGTAATTTGCTTGTATTTTACACTTGCTAGTGTATTACTGTAAGAGAATTCCTCAAGAAAGCCATCATTTTGGAGTTTCTAGGTAGCAGGAAGAATATATAATGGTAACATTTCTACACTTTCCTCTGTATTCCCTTTGTTTGAGGCCATCGAAAAGGCCATGGCCTCTTTCAAGGCTCCAGAGTCAACTTTTCATCCAGTCGACCTGGACCTATAACTGAATATCATTTACATCATATATTTTGTCATCCACCTTTAAGACTGATTTATTAAAAACCCACCCTCTTGCATGCTTGCTGAACTCTGGTCATTTCTCCTCCACTTCTGCCTTTCACCTTTTATTTCCATGGTACCTGCTGCTGCTTTTTCTTCATCTTCACATCCTCCCTTCCTTCTCCCTGGGAATTTCTCCATTAAGTTTGAACCCTCCTGTTCACCATAAAGAGTTAGTTCTATGGTTGAACAATCCTTCAGCACCAAGAGATCTTTTTAACCTTCTTCCACCTCCTTTTGAAACCACTTTTACGCTTACTTTTCCTCCAGGATAATTTTAACAATTGTTTTCATATCATCATACCTTCCTTGGTCAAATGACCAGTTGGAAAAAATACATTTACATCACAATGTTATGTTACCTTGAAGAGCAGAGCAAGGCAGTATTAGCACCTCTGAAGCCAGAAAATACTTATGCTAATTGTTGGCTTAGAGGTCCCTATATCTTTTAATTAGTTGTTACCCTAGAGTGCTTTAATTTTAAATGAAAGATAATAGCTGCCTTATCTCTAAGGAAACTGGTCTTGATTTTATTAACTTACAGGACAGAAGAATAATTGGCACATATCATTGTCCAGAAATGTATTCAACAAAGGTATCTTTCATTGTTTTCTAATGTTTTTATCCTCAGAGACTTAAAATTCAGGTCTTGACCACTTATGGTCATTAAAGATCCCATGGCACTTTTTTATAGCGTCGTCATCTCAACCTCAAGCATCTGGCCAAATATCAATTTATCTAACTGTTCTGCTTACCTAACATTTCCCACCACCACTCACCCACCCATAGTTTCAATTGGCTATAGCATTTTCCATTTCCTCAACTAAAATATAGTGTATTGTTCTGCATTGTCAGTCACCACGTTTCTCCTCAGAGGTGATTGCGCTTCACTGGGAAGTGAAGCGGTTCTTCTTTCTAATGCTTGTAAAGCGCTTTGGGATCCTTTTGAATGAGCGGTGCTGTGTACGATAAATGTAATTCATTACCATCCTACCTCAGGCTTCACTTAGTTACAAAGGCATGTTTATTTAGAGTTGGGCGAACCTGCTTGGTGGAAATAACACTCCCAGCTCTCTCTAATCTGACAAGGAATCCTTTGTCTAAGGTTGAGAATTTTTCTTTCTTTTTTTTTTTGTTTGTTTGTTTCTTTTATTTTCACGTTCATTTGTACTTCTGGATTGGAATATTGGGAGTTCTTCAGATTGGGAATTCAAAATACCATGAAAAATGCAGTTCTTGTTATGGTCAATCCACTATTCCAGGTGCAGGAGGGTCAAATTAGAGCTTGAGAAGCACTGAAACGTTGTGGTGCTTACCTGGCTTTTCTAACAGTTGAAGGTTCGCCCATCACTAATTTTTACTGTGTTTTGCATTATTTCTTCTGAAATATTCTTGGAATATTGAAAAATGCTGTGTTCCAACTCTGTGATATGTGCAGAAGAGGACACTTTGCCCAAGAAGACAGTTTAGAATATTGCTAAATGTTTTTCCTGCCTGGCATCACTAATCTTACTAACTACTGCCAAGATTACCAGATAACTGCAGCGATTTGCTGTGTTAAGAAATTTACGGAAATGAGAAGTGACAAAAGAATTAAAGCAAAAGGATAACTGAAGGAGTGACATCATGTTGCTAAAACATGTCTGTATCTAACTCTAGAAGACTAAAATAACTTTTTTTTGCATTTGTATTGCAGAGAAACTATATGAGTGTGTAAAGAGCACTCAAATTTCTAATATCATTGCAGATCTAAAGGATATAATGTTTAAAGTAGTATCATCCTAAGTTGATTTAAGGTGTGAAAAAATTTGTTGGCACTAGAATCTTTCCAAAGACAGTATCTTAGAATGCACAACATTGAGGTGAAAATAAGACAGATTCAGGGGTATAATATTTAGTATTATTTATTAAATTTAATATTATTTATTATTATTTAACATTTAGTATAATATTCACTAATCCATTGCATTAGTGGATATTATACTAAACTTCCCCCTGATGTCTTTGGAACAAAATTTTCTATTCTTTTCTTACGGCTATGTGAAACTTCAGAAAATGTAGTTTCCAAATGGCTTTGCACCCTTCTCGGTTTTAGACATTCTTGGGATCAATGAATACCAAGTGCTTATAATTGCTTGTATTTTCAGGATACTGAAAGTCTTATTATTTGTCTGAGATCTAAGAAAAATAACAGCCAATTTTGTCTTACCCCAAAAATCACATAAGAATTTTCCAAATAACTGCACTCATTCTAAGAAAATGTTTGAAAGCTCTCTTGCGAAGTTTCATAGATCTGTTTGAAAGATTTTGCATGTGTTTGCTTTTGTTTGTAATATAACAGCAGAATAATCTTTTTGATTTAGGTTTGTCTAGTGCAGATGAGCCTGATTTGATGGCCTTCCTGGCTAGAACACAGTGTTTCCTCACCTTGCTCAGTATCATGCTACAGAGTTTTTAAAGAATTTTTTCTTGACTTCCAGCTCAACTTTCACATTTTTACAGTGCTTCTCAAAAAAGATTGATTGCCTTAACACAGTATAAAATTCAAAAATTTCATATGGCTTTGAGGGAAAGGAAGCAAAAATAGATGATTTTGGCTGCTTCACGTTGAGTCATTACATTTAATCTAAAACTAAAATATAATGAAACTAGAGGGGTGCAAACTCACATAGATTGGGGAAAAATAAAAAAAGAGAGGGAAATCTGGCATCTCACCGATGCCAACTTTTATGCATCAATTGAACAGATGTAATCACTCAAATGGCAGTGTTTCAGTAGGTCCAAAGTAGTTTGTGAGTATCTGACTTCTCAGTTGATAATACTGTGCAGTGGATGCTACTGAAAAGCAATGGTTTTCAACTCAGTTCTCTCACCGTGCCATATGAAATATTACATAGGGGTTTTTATTTCAATAATGGCAAATACGGTGCTATATTGGATAATGCAGCGAGGTACCTGCTGCAGACTGCTGACTTCCAAATATTACAGCATAGACTAATGCCATGTTATTGTTTAACAATCCACAAAAGTCACAGTTTCTGCACTTTCAGTAATAATCATAATATATATTATGTACATGATAAATGAATAATGTGTCTGAGTTATTTTTAAAGGAACTCTGTGACAGTTTCATCTCTTATTTGGCCTGGAGTATATCTGCATTACCATTACTAAGTTAGTGTACTTAATTAGATACTCATTAGCTGTTAGTGCCTTTAAAGTATTTTCATTTCATTATAGTCTGAAATCACACAATTTAAAATACACACTTAGAGGAAAGGTTGAGGAGAATTAAAACATCCTAAATAACCTGTATTTGTTTTCTATAAATGGATTATTTTGAAGTTCTCCTACCCATACTTCATATCTACTCCAGATTGACTAAGAGTAAAATTTAGCTCACCTTTGAAATCCTCTTAATTGTATAAGGAGTTTCCTTAAAACATTGCATTAATATTTTTTTCACTGAACTGCCTTTAAAAAAATACAGTAGCTAAAAATACCCATTGAAACAGCTGTTCAATGCACATTTGATGTGATTACATTCTGTATATGTTTTTCCTTGCTCAAAATTGCAGACCTCTGCTATTCTAGCATTAAGGTCTCCACAGCATGCGCTGTATATATGAAATTCATTAGCACTGGGGAATGGAGTTTCCACATACGTATAGTTGAACTATGTCGATGCCTTTCCCCAGGTAACCATCAGTCCTGCTTGGAATATAGGGACCGAAAATTTGCCTTCTCTTGTTCAGTGCTCTGGGCCTGGTTTTATAGAGGCAGAAAGACCTCGAGAATACCTGAAGTTTTTGCCAGAGCAGAAGCTTTCATTTGAAAGAAGAAAAAACAAAACAAAGCAGACCTTTTTATTTGATTGCCCTCCCAAAACCCACAAAAGCTCAATGTTGGCCCCAGATACCTTACCCAGTAGCGGAATCCCACTTTTAGGAGCTGAGCATGTAATCCATGTCCAGGGATTGCTTCTGCTCACTGAACATGGGGCCCAGAGAAATATCATTTATTCCATTATACTATACTGGCATAATTGCTCCTTGATTTCACAAATAAATGGCAATAAATATAGTCATGGCTATGCATAAAGTCTTTTAGACAGGCTGAGACCCAATGAGTTAGTAATGTTAGATCTAGCCCTTGTCAGCATGGCTTCAGTTTGCAACTGATTGGGCCTCCTTTCTCTCCTGTTAAATTTACTTTCTTATTTTTTACAGATGGATCCACATGAAAATATTTTGTTGAGCACACTTGAAATTAAAAATGAGATGGCTGCCTCCGAGGCTGTGATGGGGCTTGGGGACCCTAGAAGCACTATGCTGGCCTATGACACCTCAAGCATCCAGTACCGGAAAGCTGGCTTACCCAGACACAGCTTTGGTCGCAACGCCCTGGAGCGACACGTGGCACAGAAGAAAAGTAGGCTACGGAGACGTGCATCTCAACTGAAAATTACCATTCCTGACTTGACTGATGTAAATGCCATAGATCGATGGTCGCGCATATTCTTCCCTGTTGTTTTTTCCTTCTTCAATATTGTCTATTGGCTTTACTATGTGAACTAAGAAACAAAGCCACACAGGAATCAAGAACTGGATTTCTCTTCAAATCGGTTGTACAGCCAAAAGTGGGACTTAGAAAAATTCTATTCAGGACAAAAAGTTATTTTAAAACACCTTAGTTGCTGGCCCACTCTATGGTCTGTTTTTATAATGTTTTGGTTCCGTCTGCTAAATCGTAAATACGTTAAGTTGCAGTATGGCTATATCCCCTTATCAAAAAATAAGTGCATTTTGAGTGTGAAGGCAAATTGAATTTTGACAATCATTTCTGTCTCATTAACCCTCACTCTCTCTCTTATTTTCTTCTTTTTTTTTTTTTAAATGGCCATTTGAGTTTAGTGATACAAATTTTATAGAGTGGCATTTGAGAAACAAGTTCTAATTTCAACAGGAGTATATACCATTCCCAGGGAAACTGCATATCCGAGACATGCATCTACACTTAAGAGAGCGTATTAAGTTGTTCTCATGCTTATGAAACATATACACTTTACCTTTTAAATGTGTAAACTTGAAAACAAGTAGTGCCTATCATCTTTCCAAGGTGATGATGGTCAGAGGTTTCCCAACCATATTCAGGTATTTCCTGTTACTTATTGAAAGATCTAAACCTTTGACTGATAATACTAGGGTTGGGTGTTTGCACAGAAGCTGAAGCAAGAAGCACTAGTTTTGTTTGGATTTTAAAGAGAGAACATATGCTCACAATCACAATTTCTGTCTTTGTGACCTATAGAGGAATGTAGCAATGGTATAAAAATGCATCAACTCTGAATGCATAGACATGCTGCTGGTTTGCTTTTTTGCTGGGGAAAGGAAATCATCTGTCCAAAGTGCCAAAATTGGTTGGCCAAATAGTAATTCTCAAGGTGGCTGAAGGAAACGAATGGCGCCCTGCCTTTCTAGGACAGGGAGAGCTAGAGAGCAATTACAAACTACAGGGCCAAGGAGAGGGAAGGCTACATATATGTAAAAGTGTGTGTGTGTGTATATATATATACACACACACACTGTGCTAATGAATGTTGTCAGTTATAATACATACCTTAGTCTGAAATACTCATGTGGAGTTAGGTGATTTCTTCCAAGTTTGCCCTCTTTCCAGTGTTATGCTTGCTACTGTTGTTATGCTTAACACCTTACATCCAAGTTGATTCAAGGTATCATACCTCTTTTAACAGTAAAGATCCGAGCATATGTACTTCAGTACAAAAAATACTGCCAGGGTATTTTCTCAGTCTGTATTTGGCAATACCATTTTACGTTCTGTTTTGTTTTCCTTAATGCACTGTTTTAAAGGGAAAAAATTTGGTAGCCATCTCTTCTAGAGTTTAATTACACTCTTGAATGTTTCCCGCTCTAGGGTGATTTCCATGAAAAACTGGAAAATTTCAGGTTTGCTGTAGGAAACTTTTTGAAGGAAAAGGTGGTGGTTTTTTTTTTCATTCCATAGAGCTTTACTCTTATAGGCAAAATAGAACAGACAAAAAATAGAATTTTATAGGCAAAGTAGAGTTTGTCATTTAGTCCATTGTGAAACCTTTTCCGTAACTTAAAAACCAACCAAACAAACAAAAACAAGACAACAACAAAAAACAATTTGCAAGAACTCTGTAAAAAGTATAAATTCCTGATGGCTTTTACTAAAAGGGATCCCAAATGTTGTTTGACACAAAATGTTTCGTGAAGAAAAAGCCACATCTGTTGTACCTATGCTACCTCTCATCTGTTTACAAATTTCTGAAAGAAACTAGAATTCAAGTATCTTCCAAATAGCAAAGGATTTTTTTCCAGGCAGATACGTTTTCAACATTTAAGTATTCCTCTGGAAATACTTTAAGATAGTTCTTAATATTTTTCATAAAATGCTTTCTTTGAATTTTTTGTTCTTGCTTTACAGGAGTAATTTTCTTAGAAGTTTCTATGGGTTTTTTTCCCTATTTGACAGTGAATGACACAATAGGAGGAAAGCAGTTCTGGGATTAATAGGATGGTTTTCTGACTTTGTCTTGAGCATGTCATATGCTTATTTTTACTTCAAGTGGGAGAAAATAGTTTTGAGGCTGAGATGGGATTTGCCAGGCATACACACCACCTGTTGCTTTCAAGGGAGTTGTGTGTACGTTCATGTACTGCCTTCAGGTTCAGGCTCCGCAATATGTAGAGACAGGCTTTCATCATGCGATTAACTTTCCAAGTCAAAATGTTGCTTTTTGTTCACACACTTTAATTACTGACTGCATTTCATGCATAACGCTTTGTAGGTGCATTTGGAATTTCAACTGATAGGTATGAATCATGCTGGAATTTTTTCCCAATTCTAAGAAAAAGAGCCACATCAAAATTCAGTATTTCTCTTCAAAGTCTATTCTTTAAAAATGGTATTAATTATCATAAATAAAACCAGTCTTACAGTATTCTTCTGTACAAGCTTTTCTTTAATTTCACCAGTTGCTGCCAATTTTTTTATTTCACAGAAGCATAGTGTGAATACAGGGAGCTCACAGCCTGTTTGTGGTTAATACACAACAAATATAAAACATTACAGAGAATATGTTGACTCTCTGCATTGGTTTAACCGCATCAGCTACTATGAAAGCCACAGAGAGTGAATCCTAGAACTGCACATTAATTTATCTGAAGTTACAGTACAAGCCATAATACTCTCTGGTGTCGCTATTCAGAGAGTGAAAGAAAATGTCTGGTTTCTGCTCAGGTGTCACTAGGAAAGAAACATTATCTGGGGGGAAGGAGCACTTTCGCTTTCACTATGTCCTTCTGGCTATTAATGTGATGTATAAAATTAGTGAAAGAGAATGATTCTATCATTTTGTACTAAGGCTTAACACTGTGATACAAAAAGATGGGGGTGAGAAAGACTGGCAAGGTACTGCCAAGGGAAAAGTATAACTTGAACTTACTCTTCTTCTGAGATACTTGAGTGAAAGTGAGAAATTATGCCAACATACATGAGATATGGAGTTTGCTATGTGTGCTACCCTCCAGGAAAACTAGAATAAATTTGAGGTTGCTTTAGAATTGACCGAAAATGAATATTCTAGATCCTTTTCATTGTGTCAATTGTTATTACTTTCAATAAGCAAAATATCAAAGTTAATAATTTAGATAAATCTTGTAATATAATTATAGTTGCACATTTTATTGTTCTATTAAACATGATAGCCAGCAATTAAGGTGTTTTTCATCTTTGTGAAATTCATGGGCAAATTATGACTATAACATGGCACAGTTTTAATGAAATCTTTGAGATCAATCTGTAAATATATACTGTACATGACTGCTAGTAAGTATGATACACATTTTCAGAACTGAAAATTCATGCAACATATTTCTGTGTTTGCATAAGGAATGTTATGTTTCTATCCTATCGCAGTTTAATGACTGGGAAGAAAGACTCAAGCAATGACATTGTGACAATTTCTTTTCTCATTCCCAGGGGAGGAAAACGGAGTCTTAGATAACAGCATGTTGCAGAGTTCTTCAGAGAGTTTTTACATGCTCAAACAAAGGACATAAAATCTGTAAGGTACAAAAGCACAATGCATAGAGAAAATGAGTGGTGGTCTTACTCCTGGGGAACAAATCCTATTTATTTCAGACAAATATGCATTAGAATTAAAGCTCAATTAATTTTCACTACAATTATTAGACTGTGTTCCAATTCTGTATTATAACACGGTACTAAACATAAGTAAACGGATGTTAAACATTATCCCACTATATGTGCATATGGACATAAAGCTAAATGTCTGTATGGACGTATGTGTGTATATATAGACATACTGAGTATATATATATGCACACACATTCATATGTTGGCGTGTTAAAGGAATAAGCTAATAATAGTTTTCTTTCTACCATCAACCAGTGTATGAATATATTTTTGAGAAAAAAAGATTAACGTATTTAAAAAAACCAACTTACTATACAGGGTAACTGGGCATTTCTACATCAGCAGATCAATGCTTGTAATTCGTATGGAGCATTGCACCGTTTGACATGATGATAGTACTGTGCCTCCTAGCATCTGAAATTAGACTAGTCCTCACATTGCTTGCCTATTTCTTCTCTCTCTTTTTCTAACAGCATTGTCCACTAGTAAGTTTTCAAAACCAACAAATTCCTTAGGGAACCAAGAAAAAAAGGCAAAGATACTAACTATTTCTAGAAAATAATCTCGGGTGGGATGGCCAGGGTACAATACTATATCAGTAGTGATCATAACATTTTGCTATGTGTACATAGAACATACAATGTGAGCAACCATAACTTAAGCTGAACGTGTGTAAATATTATCAGATTTCTTAAACATTTTTAACTTCTAATTTGTACTTTATGGTAAGGCAAAAAGCTAATTCTACTTATGGTTTAGGTTAGTGTGTCCTAAAATCATGTAAATAATTAAACAAGCTGTAAATGAGCAGTTGATAGATACAGTAATTGTTTAGTGACTTTTTTTTACTAAGTACAATAATTGCAGTGCTCTAGCAGAGTAATTTAAACACCCTTTTGCATAAACAGATTTGGATTCCAGATACAAAAAAGTACAGAAAGTACTGTAGTGTAAAATAGCCGTTGTGGCAATCTTACTGCTAGCACAATCGATTCTTTTGTATGATTAAAATGTTCAGGCAACAGAAGATAGTAGTTTGGCACTCAGTACTCAGATTAGCATAAAAAAAATAGGGTCTGGTTTTCACTTACAATAAGGCACCTTTATGTTGCTCCAGTGAGTGGAGATGTGAAGGAATCCAGGGTAAGTGAGAATTCAGCTGTTGCAATTTCATTACAGAAAGCCTGCATATTGCGTCTGTCGGTTTCTGAAATCTGTATCTCTTATGGTATCTAATAGTAGACTTATATTTTTCTTTACAAAAAAAAAAAAGGATGTTTGACTGTCGTTAGATAGCATAGTTCCCCAAAGCCAAAGAATCTTCACTCCAGAAATTGTTTAAAAGGGAAATCTAATAAGTCACTGCTTAACACCAAAGGTAAAGCTTAACAAAATGCACTAGGAACTTTGTCTAAATTTTTAAGAAACAAGTGGAATGTTGATCAAAAATACTGCCCTATTCTACTTTGTAACAATAGTAATAATTTAAATATCCATTAATATAAAATTGAAATAGATCATCTCTACAGGAATATGCAACGCTAACATTTCATAAGTATAAAATTATTTTCTTTGTAAGTGCTTTGACAAAAAATGAAACTTAAATGATGAAAAATCTCACCTCTACTTTCATACTAAGGGTTGTATTTTTTTAATGTTTTTCAGACATGAGGTCATCTATTCCAATTTGATAACATTTTGTATGTTTTCACTGTTACTGTCATTTGACAGATACTCACCAGGCTGTATTGTTCATGGTCTGTCCTGTTACTTTCAGTTGAAGAAAAAAAGAACATTTGAAACATGATTAATTCTAACAAGCTGAGTATGATTTAAATTCTATCACATTTTTATTTGCATGGGTGTTTAAATGGTTCTGTTAGTACTGTCTTTGCACAGTTCTGATTTATCTTTTTTTTACCTAGTACTATTTACTTCATAATGTAGTAATCATCAGCCTTACTAATGACCTTGTAGCCTTTCTTATATGCACATAATGCACATTTTCCAATGGCTAGAAAATGCAAAATACTAGTGGATATCATTGCATCAGATCTTCATGTCTTTCTCAAAAGGACTGCTAACCTCTGGGATATATGAGGTAGTAAAACGATGATTGTAAATGAGTAGCACATAAGAGATATTTTCTTGAATTTAAAATTATTGCAGCCAGTTTCAGCATGTAAATATATAATACTGTTGGCTAGTGTGTAATTCTTGAACTAAAAAAATATAAATAAAGAAAACCTAAAAGATGTATACGTATTTGCGTTATGTTGGGCAGGCTCTTTTCTCCAAGCTGCAGAAGATTACAGTTCTCATCTGAAGCGAATATCCATTAATTTGGGTCAGAAAGGGCCACCAGGAAGTTGGGCATCGAGTCATCCAAAGCGTAGGCTTACTATGTGAAGGGGTAGCCATAACGCAGTGTTGATTTGCCTGTGCAGCAGTCAGGGGGAGCTGAGTGCCTGGGGAACAGAAGCAATGTACACTGAGATGCTTAGTGCTAATCAATAAGAAAATGCTGATAGGAGGGGAACCGCTGAAAAATCTCAGAAGTTCGGTAGCTCCATCTCGGAGTAAACTCTTGTGAATCTGTTACTGAAAGCAAGCTGCTGGTGTCTAAACAGGTCTCAAGGTCTAAACAGTCTCAAGTCTGTCTACGTGGAAGGAAGAAATGGAAAAGCCAAGTAAGGCCCCTCCTTCTTCCTACTTAACATCTAACAAGAGAGATCCCAGATGACCAAATTATTGACCCTTTCAGGATGATGGGTTTAGCAGATTTTCCTGTTGGAGCGGTTCTGTTGCATTAAAAAACAATTCTAGATTAACCGACCAGAAGGAGAGTGCAATCAAGCGTGGTCATGAGACGCATCAGTAACTGCTGTCCCCCATCTAGCAACTGTTTTGTACAAAACTTTATTGGCAGTAGCACAGACCAGAAGCTGGGTCTTTTCTTGTGTTTCCAAGATGTAAAATGCCCACTAATACAGTTCTGGTTTTGCCGCTTCTTTCTGCCCTGGTAGATCTTGAGCATTAAATAGACTTCAGAATCAGACTTGTTTGTTTACTCTGCTGAGGGAACAGTTCATGACTCTTAGTTTTTCTTGTTTTATGCCATCCCAGCTCTAATAAAACGGAATTCATAGTTGTGTTTCTAAACCCCAGGTATCACTACATGGGGGAGATGGCAGGGTATTTGTCAGTAGCCTTAGCTGTACATACTCACAGGTTCTGCCACAACTTGATTCTTTGGTTGATCTGACCAGGGGGAGCAGATGGAGCACCAGAAAAGAGAACAAATGGCCATCAGGCAAAAGGCTAAAACTGCCAAATCCTTATTTTTGTCTGGAAATGCAGACAGCAGTTGGTTATTCCTTTTGAAGTTGTCCACCTGGCTACTCTCTGTTCCCAGCCCCACAACAGCACTGCTTTAATGACTGATCTGTTCCGTCTCGCTTTTCTGCGGATAAAGAGCACCAGTTCTGCAGAGAAGGAGCAGAGATTGAAGACGGGAAGACCCGTGAGTCCTGCATCTGCTGCTGAGGTGAGGAGCTGCTGGTTGCAGGATTCTGTCTCTGTATCAGGAGACATAGAACAGAAGTAAAATATTCCAGATTGTTAATTGAAACTCAAGTATGACTTTGTCTCTTCATAGTTTAAAATATATCACATCTTTCTCTGAAGCTTCTGAACAGTAGATCCAAGTTCTGAAAAAAAGACTAAAATGTCAGCACAGTTGTTTTGTTACAAGTATGGGACGTACTGTTGGCGCTTATTTTCAGAGATTATTACAAGCTAGAAAGCAAAGTATTTAAACTTTAAGACTGGTTCATGATTTTAGAGTTTAAAAATATTTATACTCCTTGACAAGGATCATTTACAAATCAAAATAGAGCAAATTGTCTATCTACCTTTTCACCTGTCTGTATCTATAAATGCATTTAATGTTATCACATCCTAATAGATTTTATATCAAATTCACTGGCACAAAAATATACCAGTGCTGCAGAGTATTTGAATAATTTATTCCCTTTATTCTATTCTGAGCCTTAACACTTACTACATGACTTGTGTAACATGGCCTCTCCTTCCTTCAATTTACTTGCCCGCAAATTAGAAACATTAATATCAGCTTCTTATTGGTAAATTGTAGTGTTGAGTATATCTTTATAATCTAAAATTAACAAAACACATCAGAAATTATTGAACATCACTGTTCTCAACTTGGAAATTCAATATTTTAAAGAATGAAAATATGCATCTGTCAAATATTGAACAGCTGTGAAAGAATCAAATAATGGGAACTGGCTTCTAACACGTTGTAACTGTTGCATATTAAATAAATGTAACACTAACAACTACATAGCAAGTATGTTCACTAATGCAAATTCTTTGGTTATCAAAATTAATGACCAGCATGACATTATTAATTCGTAATGCTTGTTATTCTTGACGGATATTTGGAGTGACTGATTTATTATGATGTTCGTATGAGTCTATGCAAGCAATAAATTAAAAAAAAAAAAAAAAGAGATGGTTATGTCCAGAAATGGGGGTTGGGTATTCAGGTGATGTAAATTGCTTATGTAAATGTAGATGTGTTTTCTGAGACTCTGGCTCAGGCAGGTTTGTATGTGTATGTTTTGGGTTTTGCTTTAATTTCAGAGCAAAACTTTTGAATACATCTTATTCTTAGAACAAAAGTATTTTTTCCATCTTTCTGACAGATTGTCAGAGCTGACATATTGCATTCATTTTGGCACTTTAATGGCTAAGGGCATGCTTCCAGCTGAGACCACTTTTTTAAACCTTCTCTTTTTTAGAAAGAATATAGCCAAGGAAACAAAATCTTCCTGAAGTTCTGGGTCTTCGATTGACTGACTTAGGTTCCCTCACAAATGCTTTAAAAACTAAATAATTTTAACTGTGTACGTTCTCAGTTTTGGTGCTATTTATTTTTCAAATGGTACTTGAGTAGTGATATGTGTCTGTCTATGATGTGTGGAGTCACACATACATTTCTAAGCTTGGCTGATATGTCTAAAGACGGATGCTTTCAAAGCCCACGTGAAACTGGTCTGCAGCCTTTGAGATCTCCTTGCTAATTGTTTGCAAAGATCTTTTCTGAAGAGTCTGATTGATCATATCAGTCTTTAATCTTCACCTTTTTTTTTAAATTTTACGGTATTGATGCTTATGAAGGTACTGCAAAGAGAGCTCACAGGCAGGCACAGGGGTACAATGTCACCAGGTTACAGGGGGTGAAGTCCTGTCGTATGCTCTTTGACAGCAGCAAACGGGCAAGATGTGCAGTGATAAACCCACAGCACAAAAGCTAATTTGGTCACAGGAAGATCAGTGCAGTTTGGTTACTGAGGTGATATTTCTCCTTCCATGTCATGTAAAGAAATTGTCTCTTCAGGCGAGAGGACATTGACAGGAGAAGGGACGCAGATAATAAACAGACTGAAACCTACATGCCAGGACAGCAAGATTTATCTGCAAGATTTGCAGACAAATTGAATTGGTTTTGCTGTTCTATGTTTTATGTTAAGAAAGAATGAGGAATTTTTATTGTTGTTGTTGTTGTTAGTCACCGTTCAAAAGATATCCAAAGTAGAAATATGTGCCAAACAGCCAGGAAAAAAAAAATCGGAAAGAAAAAGTAAAAAAAACAAACGAACAAACAAAAAAAACAAACCAAAAAAGAACCCCAGCATGGGGAAATCCAGCTAATACACCTCCCAACCTCCAAAGCAGCAATAAAACACAATTTGCATTGCTTATTTTATTTTATTTTCTCCCACTCATGACATACTTCAAAATTAGAAAGGTTTAAGACTGTAGGAAGGATAAATTTCTTCTTTCCTCTCCTCCCGCTTAGTTTTCTTTCTTACACAAGTTTGGAAACTTAGCATGGAGACCTTGGCTAATTCCAGTGATTCATACAAGCCTTAATTGGTTTTGGAAGGGTCTCCAGATCTCTCTGAGAAAGGTTAAGCATTATTTACTTGCCTTCATTACTAACCAAAGCGATGTGATTACTGAACAGGTTTGACATTTGAACTAATTAAGGATGAGAGAAAGAGGGGAAAAAAGCCTTTATATGAGATCCAAACAAAAATTTACAAAAGGGAGAAACAAAAAAAGGGCAGGCAAATGAAAAGTAAAGGATGTTTTCTCACTCATGCTGTAACATTTTAAAGTAAACACAGGCTGCTTTTCTGCCATAGTGTGTTTCTCTGTCATTTAACTGCAGCCTAGCCATCCATCACCTGGTTTTTCTATTTCAGATTGCTAACAGGGAAGCCGTATGAGATAAAATCTCCTGATGTCAAGGGAAGGAAAGGATGTCCAGCGTAAGCCTGTACTTCTTCCCTAGGTGTGTATTTTACATCTGGCAATGCTTGAAAACAAATACCAGGTCCTGCTCCCCTTACCCAGGTGAGCAGGCGCAGGCCCAAAGTATTCCTCAAGGTGTTCAGCACCCTGCGGAAAAACAAGTGTTTCCATGTGCGGGGCACACCCTGAAAAATGTTTGGGTGGTTAAAGCAATGGAGGAGGGGACGGGAAGAACTTTCTCCTTTAATAACTGAGATAACAAGACAAGTCTTTTGGGCTGTAAATGCAAATGTTTTGCTTACATCTTGCAGGGGTTTATTCATATAGCTGAACTGGAAACTACACTGCATGCAAAATCTATACAGTAATGAGAACAGAGTTGGCTTTGCTTATTTGTGCCAGAATTAAAGTGAATTATTTAATTCTAATGAAATAAAATGATATGGACTTTGGAAAATATAAGCAGTCATCTTGTAATGCCCCTGCACCATTCTCGTTTAGCAGAATGCCTCTTAACTAGTTCCTGTGTTTATGAGCTCCGTCTCAGTCAGAGAATTTTTTTCAACAAACAAAATTGTATTTTCTACAACACAAAATGAATGTTAATATGTTAGTACATTATTTAACACTTTTTAAAAATGCTATTTCAATGTCCTATTGGAATTTGTTTTCTTCTCTGGGAGACTTCATTCTTCCTTCCAACTAAAATATTTTTCATTTTTCATGTCAAACTTTGGGGGTTGAGTTAAAAGTTTGTTTAATTTTTTTTTTTCCATCAAGATGTCTGGAAAAATAAATTCTAAACGTATCAGCTTAGCAGTCAGCTTAGCTCTGAAATACTTAGATTTGGCATGATGAGGAATCTAGATAGTAGGAAAAGTCAAGAAAACTCTACCAGTGCTTTGAGATATTTTTAGACTTTCAAAGTTTGTATGCTTTGATCATGCTGTTAAAGTTTCTGATTCATTATATACAATTTATAATTGATTTAGCTGATGTTTCATTTAAAAGCTTAAAATTCACACGTGAGAGATGCTGAAGGTATAGCTCTGAGACCTGGCAAAGCAGGAGTACTTGCTACCTACATGTTGATCTCTGCAGACTTGGCCTCCTCGACTCTGCTTGCCACAGCAGGTAGGACCCATGAAAATGCAGGTCTAAGAAACAGTCAAGTGCTTTGCACTGTTTGTTGCACTCAGGTCATTTTGCTTTGAGGAATTATATTAAGATTACCATAGCTTTTGCATATTATGAATTTAGAGGGATGCTTTGGGATTTCTAAATAGATTTGTCAGATAGACAATAAGCCTACTGTCAGACAGGAATTTGCCTCAGGTTTGCATCCCCCTTCTCTCCTTGGAAAGAGAAATGCTCCTCTGTTGTCCCAAAATGGCTGGGTGTTTATGTGGCAGAGAAGAAGGCTCTGAGGAGATCTTATAGCCCCATCCAGTACCTAAAGGGGCTACAGAGAAGATGGGGAGGGACTCTATCAGGGAGTGGAGCAATAGGATGAAGGGTAACAGTTTGAAATGGAAAGAGAGCAGATTTAGATTAGATATTAGGAAGAACTTCTTCACTGTCGGGGTGGTGAGACACTGGCACAGGCTGCCCAGAGAAGCTGTGGATGCCCCATCCCTGGAGGTGTTCAAGGCCAGGCTGGATGGGGCTTTGAACAACCTGGTCTAGTGGGAGGTGTCCCTGCCCAGGGCAGGGGGTTGGAACTAGATGATCTTTAAGGTCCCTTCCAACTCTAACAGTTCTATGATAAATAGCAATGGGTTAACCTATTTTTTTCATTAATCGTAGAGTTTGTAGATCCCTGCACTGAGTGGACATGCTAAATACATTTGTGTTTTGGAAATGAGCACCTTTAATCTACTGATTTCTGTGCACGTTGTTAGGTATCAGTCCTCGGTAGCTATGAACAGAGCAAACAGACACCCATAGTCTACCTGGAAGGACTATGTGAAATAAGGAAGTAACTGATATGTCAAAAATAAAGAGTGGCTTTGTAGACAGCTGGTGTCTAATTAATTTGCAGCAAAGCTGAGGCAGGCAGTGCCTATGGCCCTGCAGGTATTGCTGGCTTTTGTTACTGCACCAATTACGATAAAGCATTGCCAGCACAAAAAACAGTGAGGCATTTGCTATGCACTTGGAGGAAAGGGATGCTGGTTATTAGTCAACGGAAGAAGTGTACTGCAATTCTTTGTATATGTTTTCTTTCTTTTAATTTCTTACTCTCTGAAAGACAAAAAAGCAGAGCTTCCATTTTGGCTTTTTTTTTTTTTTTTTTTTTTTTTTACCAAGCAACCAACCTCCTCATTGTTTCTATCAGATCTCAGATAAGTCAGATCTTCAACAGGTCGTTCCTATAAGACAAATAGACCCATAAGCCTTACTTTGTTGGAACCAGCTCCTTTTCTGACTGCGACAGTTTATTATGGTTAGTCCATAATAAATTGCATGGTGTCTCTAGGGACTTGTTCTGTACTTGAAATATCACAAGACTGCTGTCATGCATAATGCTGCAGAGAGCTGCTAAATTTATATCCACTAAAAATGTGCTTTACGTTACAGAGTGACCCACTTTAACTTTGATGCATAAATGGGTTGCTTTTCCTTTTCTTTTAAGTATTATCTGTACTTTTCTGTTTGTCCACAGTTTTAACTTGCTCGGAAAAAGGCCCTTGGAAAGTCTGTTATTTGTGCTTGGTGTACAGTGTGTTTATCATTATTTTATAAAATTGGACATACTTCCGAATTCCCCTAGAGACAAAGCATGCGAAGGGCAATTTTGTCTGCCAGCCCATGTAAATTCTACCAGAGTACATAAACAGACAACAGTGGCAGATTGGCTCCTGGAGCTTATGGTTTCTTCTGCTCCTAAGCAGTTTGCACAGCAAGTAGAGAGAAAAGACTGTGAAGCACAAGTTACCCTAACGTATAGATAATGGGTGATTACTTGTATATTTTTTTTTGCCTTTTTTTTTTTTTTGAGGTACACTGAGATTAAGAATTCTTCCAAATTCCAGACTGTTTTTAATAACGTTTTAAAAACAAAGCATACCTCTCTGATTCCGTGTTAAATTTTCACCTTCTTAGAGAGGAGAAAGAGAGCAGACTTAGGCTTAAAATGCCTTCAGGATACTATATACTACAAATCATTATCTACAAGAAGTGCATCCACAGAAATTCTGCCATAAAGCTTTAGTGTATAAGAAGAAAAATACATGGCAAGACTATTTGGCTAGTGGTTGATATGGCTTCCTGACGTGATTAAATAGCTGATAATATATTCCACTGAGTAGATATTTGTAAGCGAATGTAGTGAACAAGAGAGGCAAGTAAAAATTGAAAATATTTCTGTTTTGGTTTTTTTCTAAGTCATCTTAAAATGGTGGGAAAAAAAATGGTCAGCAGCAGTTATGCTCCTTTAAGGCAAGAAACATCTCCTTTGTCATAAATGATTCTAGACAGACTAGGCAGTTGGACTAGATGATTGTTGTGAAGGCCTTCCAACTGAAATATTCTGCTCTGCTCTACTCTGTCCTAATTTTTGTCCTGAGAACACAGCACAGCATTCATTCATCCTGAAAACCAGGGATCTGAAGTGATATGCACTGATAATGGACTCTTCTGGACTATTCTCAATTTCCACTCTTGGACAGGTAGAGCTGGGTGATGAAAGTATGTCCTTTTCTTCCGGATGTCTATGCACCACATGTTATATTTAGCTGAATGTTTGGCTGGAATTATTTTTCAGTGATGGTCTTTGCAACAGTGAACATCAAGCTGTCCCAGCTCCTACCGCTGCTTCTTCATTTGAAGTCCTTCTTAAGAAAATAATTCTCTCTCTATTGAACAGAGGAGGGCTGGGAAGTTACTTAAGAAACACCAGTGAAGGACTCCTCAGTGTCTCTGAATGCTCCTTTTCTTTCACCATTCAAAAGAGTGCAGAGGAAAATCTCAAATGTCTCAATGTCTTCATTAAAGGTTCAAACTCAGAATGGTTATCCTGACCTTTTTGCAACATTGTGTGTCCAGTCCCCTTTTAAAATAGACTTAATTTAGGTGTATCTGTTATCAGCAATGCACAGAAAGAGTTGCATTCCACTTAAAACACATTTTCAAAATGTCTTTCAAAAGGTCTAAAAAAGGTTTGTTCACCTGAAGACTTGAAGGGGTACTAAAATACATACTAAACCGTATTCTGCAAGAAATACTTTCCTTACTTAAGCAATTTGCTAAACATATCTTTCTGCGTTTGCATAAAAAAACCTCTTTATGTGCAGGTGTTTGCAACTTTCTTTTGTCTTGAGAAAGTTGCACTGAGAAGATATACCCAAAAGAGACTCAAAGAAATGCACAATATAAATATCACTATTTCAAATTAAGTTAGTGAAAATGTCAGGAGTCTGGGGCAAAAAGTTTTTAAAATTTGAATGATTCCTTGCAGGCTGCGTGAAGTCTGGGAGCTAATAAGCTCCTCTTGATCGGCTGGACATCAGAAAAGTTCATGCATAACCTGGAGGTTCATAAATAATAAAAATGGGGGTTTTAAGCAGATTTTAATGATGAACAGCGCTTTCATAGGTTAGCTTTTGAATGGAAAAAGGTTAATGTAGACTGTAATTACTGATCTGTGAAGACAACTGGAAATGTAGTACCATTTTGCTTCCCTTCCTGTGTAGGAAAATAGTTCAACAATTTAATCAAGATCCTTGTCAGGCTCCGAAACACAAGGATTTCTTGGCTAGATCTGATGATTACATAGGAAGTATTAAAATAATCCCGAAAAATGCTAAAAAGGGCTATTTTCAGGCTTCATAAATATCAATACTGTAAAAGCGGAGAAGAATATGAAACTCAGGTTTAGCAGGACTCTCTCCCTGTGAGTGGTAGTTTTCTAGCATTAGAAAGTGTCAGCTTTGCAGAAAAGGGCCTGGGAGACCTTGGGGACAGCCAGCTGGCCGCAGGTCTGTGGCGCGCTGTTGCAGCAATGAGGCCAACTCTATGTTGGGCAGCATTAGCAAGACTATGGCCAGCACCTAAAGGAGGAAGCCTCTCTTGACATACGATAGCTACATTTAAATAACACACGTTGACTGAAAAGTTGTCTCTGGGAAAAAAAAATGTGATCTGTTCACAGACTATTTCTCCAAAGGCAAATTGTTCATTTTGCCTCATTTCTCTTTTCCATTTCATTAGTAACAGTATAGGAAATTCAGTGCAACCGAGATTATTTTGAATGCAATATGAGCAACATCATTAAATTAATTGTTCATACAAGTACTTCCCAAAATTATGGCTATGTTCTGTATTTACAGTGTTACATTACTGTGGTATAATTAGAGGAATAATTAATAGGAAGAACTTTTATTTTTGACTAGACTACTATCTCTTTACTCATTTTTGTGGAAATCTAAAATGAATGTATTGTTAAGAAAATGAATTATCTAGAATAGTTCTTATTACTTGAAACAATAAGCCACATTTAAGGAAAAATCCTGTTCAAGTTCAAGCATTTAGTTCCATTACGTGAAACCAAAGCCTGCTTATCTGCAAAAGTGTGATTCAGATCCTTAAGCACTGTGTATTTTCTGTATATTTTGTATTTTTATATTTTTAGGTTTAAAAACGATATATTTTATATTTTTAGGTTTTAAAATTCAAGGTAGCCTTTTTTGTACAAGCAGCACCTTGCCACGTGGGTTGCCATTGCTTTGGCAGAAGCTGCATGCAGGAATCAATTTTACTTGTTTTGCCAGCCAGCTGCTGTTCTGCATCTTAATAGCCGCTGTCTTAACCACCTCTCAGGTCCCTTGTCCCCAGTATAATATCACACAGTTGTCACTTTTTAAGGATAGTAAAGGAAAGATTGTCCTCCTCCCAAATTTCATTCTAAACCCTGTGATTTTAAGATGGAAGGAAAAGGTTTATTTGTATTGTAGCAGCCTGTCTCATTTGTATTTCACCTGGCTTGCTTAGGACTTCTATGCATGTGTCAGTAAATGTGTTAATAAATCACATTACCCAAAAACCAGCATAGAATTGTGCTATCTGATCACCATAGCTGCTCATAAGGTAAAGCTACATAACGAAGCTTGGGTGTAGGTTGTAAAGAACAGGGAGGAGGAAATAAAGCAGGGAGTTACTGGCTTAGATCTGTACCTCAGTCCTTAAAAGCACTCATACAATCTGAGGTCCTCATTTGCTATGGGCTCCCCTGTCCTGATCCTCTGTTATGGTAGACCTAATGTTTAGCAGCAGCCTTATTTGTGTTAGCTTTAAAGTGTTTGCTTTAGAAAGTGATTTGATAGTATTTGATGGTGTGAGCCACCATTCGTATGAAAATGTGTTGATAGAAATACATACTGAAGGGGTCTTGGAGACAATGGTCATGTGAATATGCTGGTAATTTAGCAAGAGAAGACAGAAATGGCAAGATGATTAAGTCTAGAGTGTGCTATGCCAGCTAGGGGGACAATTTTTACTCATCAAGGGAGAAACCATTTTGTTTGGAATGCTTTAATCTAATTTATTATGCCTATTTCTTGAAAACCTGCCTCCTATAGGTGCCGCTGGCTCAGCTGCGCTTCAGTTAGCAACAGCAGAAAAATTAGTTACATTTACTTACTAATAATCATGATTTTTACAATCATGAATAGAGAAGTGGATAAAAAACACAAGGAAAAGGGGCAGAATGATACCAACTACACTTTCCCTGCCTTAAACTTACCAATGAGGGAGATGACACATACGCCCGAAGTGGGAAGAAAACCGAAGGAAATCAAAGAGCAACAGAGTTCTTTTTAATGGAGTGACTAGAGAGAAGAAACTGTAGTGTGATGGTGAGGGGCAAGTGTCAAAAGAGGTGGGGTCATGGGCTGAAGATAACAGAAGGCTTATTAAAACTCTGTGGATGTTTTCTTGGAAGATCCCTGCAATAGTCGCTCTTAGTGCCCGCTGGTGTTCTCTGGACTTTCTCTGTTACCTTTCTTAATGCCTTAAAGGAACCACCTACGGATCCTTGGGTGGGTTTAGCAGGATGTTTGGAAATAGAGAGTCTTGGTTTGGACCAAAGGGTCCAGCGTGCTCCTCTGCAAATTATTCCTTGCCTGGAGCTGATTTTGCTTGAGCTCCCTGAGGCTACAGGGAAAGGTTTAATTAGCATTTAGACAAATTGCTTGCTTGTTTATCCTAGTTTGGAGGAAACCTGTACTCCATGAGACTGTGCCTGGGTTTTGTCTATGCGAATGTGCCTCCTCTAGGCCATAGGAGGAGTCTTTGGAAACGGTAGGGAAGGCTGCCTGAAAAATAGCAGCTCTCTTACAATTGCAGAGGTTTGACATTTGTTCTTTATTCTGCACTGAAACAAATTAAGACCGTGCAAATTAAGTTTGTGAAAACATCAGAGAGCGCAACAATGGAGTAGCTGCTGGGAGCCTGAGGTTCGAGATGTTGTTCTTCCTGATTCGTTAACATCATGGGCAATGTTTCAAATCACCCTTCATTAGTTTGATGAATATTTAAAGAACTATGGGAAGTGGCATAGAATACCAATATCCCAGTGATTAGGACTTCCACCAAAGGTACGAGAGACATATTTGTCCCTGTTCTGTGTAAATCCTCACTCTCACTAGAAATCCCCGTTAACTCTTATTAATTATATGTCTCTGTGCAAAAATTCTTCAGAGGATCTTTGTATAGTAAAACCATTTCTTTTGAAAATTTATCAGCATATTCTAATATTGAAGAACAACACAGTTTTCTGTGAATGCGTTGGAAAGCTTCACAGACAGTCACTGCAGATTTCAACAGAAAGACAAAATTCTGTAACGAAACCGTATTGGAAATGGATTTGTTTACACTGTACCTCATCTCAAAGAAATGCAGTGTCTCTTGCACACTGAAGTTACATAAATGAATACCTTGATTGTCAGCATGTTAAAAGATAAATGGCAGTTTATTATTCATTCCATGTTAAAAGAATTCCTCCCTGAGATTTATAGCAAACATATTTTTAAAAAATCACAGAAAACCTGAAGTGCCTGCAAATGAATGCTTGTAAGGCAGGAGTAATGATCTCAGCTAAATTCCATGGACTGTAGACATAACTGAATCCTCTGAGAAATTAAATATACAAACACTGAGTTTTAAAAAGCTAGATGGATTTATTTGAATCAAGCCAGCAATATGCAGGAAGCAGAAATATTTATCTATTTAAAGGGAGATTGACAGAGAGAGAATCTGATCCCGTGTGAGATAATACAGGAGTTATTTTTTTTAAAAAAAATCAAGCTTTTATTTTTTTCCAAATTATTCTTTGTCTAAAGCATTTCTAGTAAGTCATCCCACCCAGATTAGATGGGCCCTTCTTGAAGTAAGATGTTATTCAGCGTGCCATGAGAAAATCAGAATGTAGTCAAAATGAAATTGGCAGTTTCTCATTTAGCCGATATTTGGAGACAGGGCAAGTTAAATGTCAATGTACAGAGACTTCAAAGATACAATCTTGATTTGGTTCATCTTCTATGAACTTTTGCAGTCTGGAGGACATAAATTTTTCATTTAAATACCAGAATGAAGGACATTAGGAACTACATACAGAAGGCTTCTGATAACCGATGAAATGCTTCTCTAGATTTTTTAAATCACAAATACAATCACTTCAGTCCAAGTCAGTACAAGGCATGATTATTACATGGATGATTACATCTGTTGTCACCTCGTTTCAAAACCCATGAAGTAGGCTGTAATAGTGGCTCTCGCATAATGACCCTGCAAGACAATGGCGCAGCAAAACCTGGAACCCTGATTTTGTAGTAATCCACAAATCTTCAGTACATAAGTTAAGAATTGGTAATGTGAAATACCCAACTCTTCCTGGATTTTATTGTTTTTACGTGGTGCTTGCTGAAAAAGGCCACATGCAAGGTGCAAGTCTAACATCCTATGATACTGGATGCTTATGTTGACATGTGTTTTATATTGGCCTTTTTTTTTTTTAACCATGACTTCAGTGGTGAAACTTTTCATAAACTCTAGACACAGAAGTAAGTTTTAAATGCTTATGAAATCCTATGCCCTATATTAATTGATATATTAATATATTATTGTATTTCTAAAGAATATTCTACAAGATGCAAATTTATAGATGAAATCACAGCAATAGAGTTTAACAAATAAATTTGATATACTCAAGCATTTTTCTTTCATCTACCCCAAGGAAGGAGTCTGACTGCAATATTTACATTCAAACTACAGTAGTACTGACAGGAGAGGAATGAAGACTCTATTACATGTGCGTTTCTGGAATATTCAATGCAACCTGTGCAAAGTTCTTAACAACAACAACAAAATAATAATCAGAAAACATCAGTTATCTCTATTCCCTTTGTAGTTTTCATTATTTTGTAGTTTGTGGGGTTTTTAACATATATATAACTTCCAGCTTTTCATCAAAGAATAATTTGGTAACAATAATTATATACCAGAAGACTTACAACTTCATGTTCAAGGCTAGAGCTTTAATGACATCAGTACTTGAATAATGTTGATCCTAATGGCTACTTGGTGCTTTTGGATAGAGTAATTAAACTTCACAGGGAGAGAAAGGAGTACTGCCAAAACAGTTTAAGTGCTATCTCAGCAATGTGGAAGTCTTGGCATTTCCCGCTGTCATTCTGCATTCTCAAAGTACCATAAACATATGCTGAAGCAGTATTTCAAGTACTTGGGAATAGTAACGTAGTATACTAGCAGCTCATCTCCTCTGGACATTCTCATTTTTTTCATTAAGACACTATACTTCGTGAGAAACTAGTGCTGACCCAGGTAGTCATCACAGAAAGAGATATCATCCTTCCCATTGCTGTCACGCAGATCTATTGTATCCCTCCATCATCTCTTCTCTAGTAATCACAATAGGAGTAATCTTCCTGCCCTCTCCTCCCCAGACACATATTATACTGCAGATATCATACGAATGGCTGTATTTCCAGAGAACAGACTTTAAAGTCTAGTTTTCTGTTTTCAGATTTCTTAATTTGTCCTCGTATTTAAGATAGAAAAAAGCACCAGGAAAGGGATGAATATATTATTACAGTTTAGCACCAATGTTTCCATTGACTCAATAAGTTACTGCATTCCTGGAAGAGATATGGTTTACATATATCCTCCACCATTTGGAGTGTGGGTGGAAGGCATGCTTGAACTAAAGGTGTTAAAATGACACTATCAAGGGGTTTGGAAGATGTTCTTCCTATGAGAACAAAATAACTTCAGCCAGTTTGGGGGGTTTTTTTGTTTGTAAAAAAGCAACAAAAAGGACTTGCTACTGTCCTTGAAAAGGCAGGAATTTGTGTGTGTCTGTACACATATACATCCATACATTTATACAGACACACGTAAAAAGAAGAGTTCATTAGAATGAGAAGAGGGGTTATTGAAATGATTTCTGTAGTATCCTTATTTATTTTTCTATGCTTGCTTAGAGCTACTCTCAGTCCTAAACCAGTTCATACAAATGGGAGCAGGTGAGAGGTCCTGCCGCCTCCTCTTTGCCATCCCAATCCTTTCTATCTGTGCTAAAAGAAACCTCCTTTACACACACATTTATATACTGTACAGGTTATTGAGTCTTCTTTGCCTGGTAAGAACAGTGCATATGACACTTAATGTGGCACTAATTCTCAGTGCTTCTTTTTCTGTCTTTCTCCCCAGTAGTTAATTTGGGCTGCTGGAATGACCTATTAATGATTCCGATAGAAGGCCCAGAAAAAATGAAAGATTTGTTTGATACAAAAATTGGATTTCCTTTTTCTAATCCATGAACAACTATGCTGAGCTGCCTGTACGGCCGTGTTGACGGAGAGAAATTGGAAGTCCAGGTAAGCAGAAGGCAAGGGGTTTGGTATGAAATAATCAGTAAACAAAGTTTTGCATTCTATGCAAACAGATCAAATGAATATTTCTGAAAAGAAAGATCAATGTGGTTTTAGCAATGATGAAGCTGTCATTGATTTTGCAGCAGTATCTCCTGATGTCACAGCTTCCCAGAGCCACGCTTCTGGATCAGTCTCTGAAAGGACTCTATGGCTTATAACCTCTTCTTTATATAACGATAGAATTTTTTTTTTTTAATACTAATGAGTTATTTTTAACAGATGTTTTCTGAAGCTGAATTCTAAGGCATAGTGTGTATTCAGCAACAAATGCCCTGACAAACTGGAACCAGTGACAGCCTAGTGTCTGTACCAGGCTCAGTGCCAGTACTCCAGAGCTACACAAGCACCTATCTCCAGCCTCGTGCTTATGATTCAAGACATACTTATTGACGTACATCAACAGTTTCTCCTCCAAACAATGTTAAAAACAACTTCCAGATATATTTTCAATTACGTTATTTTTCATTTAGATATATTTGAAACTACAGCAACAACAAATCTTTTGCTCATTCTCTCCTTTTACCTTTAGGTTGGTTTTGTTGTTATTGGTTTTTTGTTTTTCTTTTTCTCTCTTCACTCCAATACTGCAGGTTTGCGTGTCTCAGAGCCACAGAGAAATTGATATCGAGACGTGCTCAGAATGCATCGTTGTTACCAAGGAAGTTGTTTCCCAAGCAACCGTAACTACACAAAATTTGACAGAATTTTTTCCTCCTTAACTGTATCATGTTCGCAGCTTTGGAGGAGGCAGAATGTGGGTAGCATAAGCGATTTTCTCATTGTTAACCTTACTCTTTGAAGCCGATATGGTGATATTTATGTCTTTGTTAAAGAAAAAGTTAACTTCAATTAGAGACGAATGCTTGTTTTTACGTGTGTGTTGTGGGTTTGGTGTTTTGGGGGTTTTTTTCCTGCTAGCAGACAGATTGTGGATGCACCAGATAGTCCTTCAGCATGTGGGTAGATGCTAGAGGCAACATTCTCAGCCGTTACACACTCAGTGATGATATTTACCATTCAAGAAAGCCATGCCAGCACCTTGGTTTGCTCCAGCAAATTGGATGAGACAGTTGCCAGCTTGATGATGTCAAAAAGTGTAGGAAATATGCACGTTTGGTATTAGCGGAGGGATGTGAATCAAGGGAAATACAGGGGCAGAAGTCCCAGCTCCTCTATGGTGGGGCAAACAAAATGGCCATGTGTCAGCTGGGCCTCAGTCAAAGAAGACAGTATTATTGTTCTGTTTTCATTGAGAAATTACAATAACACAGCAAATGTCGCTCTCTGAAGACTAGTTTACTCAGTCCTTGTTCCTAGAAGGAAGTAGAAAAGAACAGGTTCAAGAGCTTAACAAGCAGTGCAATTTAGTATATTCCTAACAGAAAACATGATTAACTTCTATCTGCTTCTATGTACTATGTTTGTGAAGTGGCAAGGCACTGCAAAAGCACTGTTACGAAGGGCTCAATCCTGCATGGCAAAGAAAAAAGAGGACTCATTCTTCTGTTGAGTTATATGGACTAAAAAAATCAAAATTTTTTTCAATAACTTGTCTTAAAAGCAGCACTGTCTCTTTATAGCCACTTCACACTCATGTTGAAATCTAAAAAAGAAAATGTGATATTTACATGGGCAGAATCCTGAAGGAAGGTGTGTGTTTGAAGTACGAGGTATGTTACTGTAATACTCATTTAGGATCATATTGTGTTACTTCCCTTATTTTTTCTGAAATTTTTTTTTTCTGCTTTGACTAGGATAAAAAGATAATTTTTTTTAACTGTCCTGAAAGATTTTTATTTTTTGACTCTTGTTTATATTCTGGATCGCAGGTCACCGTGGATAATGAAACATTTGAGCTACAAAAGCTTTTTAAGTGTATGAAGAAACCATGAAGTATGTTATGAAACTGTTAAGCATCAAAAGGTAGGCCCATAATTGTAGGTGTCCAAGCAGAGACACCGGACTGAATGAGCAAGGGAACAGTTGGGCTTTATTTGCTCTGGATCAGTACCAGCCCTGCCAGGCACACGATGGCTCATAAAAAGCCTTATTCTTTTCCATCATTCATTTATTTCTACCTTCCTGAACAACTTCATACAAAGAACTGCCTTTTTGACTTATCTCTCAGCCCTTCTTCAAGTTCCAGAACTAACATACCTCTTGGCTAAGTATCATGTTCTTTTCAGAGAAAGCTACCTCTCTCCAAGCAAGCCTCTCACTTTACCAGGAAATATGCAGTGGACACAGACCTGATATGTTTGCACATTCAGTTTCAAGTTGTGAAAGTACGTAAAAAATCTTTTCCCATTTAATGGATGAAATGTTTGAGATCTAGTACTGGTTATTTAAAAGGTTGGGATTCACTCATACTACGGTGTTATGTGTCAGATAATGCCCCTGTGGACAGAATGTCAAACAGCACTACAGTGCCAAGACCCTGGAATAAAGTACTTTCTGCAGGAAGAAGTCAAGCGAGAGCGGTCTGAGCCTGCTGCTATAACTGGAGTGAATGAACAGCTCTTCCTTCCAGAAAGAGGATGAGCTCCTCTTTCTCTTCACCACGTGGGATGGCAATAGTATCTCACTGCCTGAGCTGTGAGACAGAGTCTAATATCTGGAGCAGTGAGAGGAAGTTAAAGAAAAGCTACAGGAAAAAAAGACCAGAAATCTCCAGCTTTGCAGGTAGAAAAGTTGTAGTTGCCACTCAGGGTATTTTCTTATATAGCTATGGATAACAAAGTTTTGTCAGAGGCCAGATGTAAAGGTTGATTTAAAATTGATAATTCAGAGGGCTTTTAAAACTGGCACTCAAGAATTATTTATCTAACTAACCTGCCTATTCAATCTGCTAGCCATTCATCATTTCACCTTTTCCTTCCCCTTTGACTCTGTTCTTTTATACACCACTCATTTGCCTCTTTGTATGAGATGATTTATCACCTGCTCTTCCTCTTCTTATCTGTCAATAGACAAGTTGCCTCTTACTTCTCTTTACTCAGCATCATCCACACTCCTTTAACTCCACAAATTATGATCTACGTTCCTCCCTCCTCACTGTCCCCTTCTCCCTCGCTGCAACATTTGTGCTACAAATATGCTTTAGGCATTTCTTCCAGCTCTCTTCTCCTTCACTTCCACCAACCTGAACTACAGTTAAATTTGTTCAGTATTTTACCTTCCTTCCTTCCTAGTTATGACCATATATTTTTTCATGGAAACGAAATAGCACTAAGGTCACGTGGTTTAGACTGCTCACCCTAAATGCCTGATGTTGAACTAGTATTTTTATGAACTATCTAATGCGGTGCCAAAACCTGCTGATTTGAGTGTATTATGGGAACAGGTGGTCCAGGAATAAGCAGCAGTGGGAAGCCTTTAACTAGGTATTAAAAAATGGACACTTGGCTGGAGGACAAAACCTGAGCAGAAGGGCAGAATTCATTTTAACCCCTCTTCTTTTTCGAACTCTTCCCTTCCCCTTGAAGATTAGCACCTTTTGCATTTGATATGTTACAAGAATATTTATTTAGTCACTGTTTTGCTGAGAATAGGGAAAGTGCTGTCTCCTGGGAATGATAAACGTAAGTATAAATACAGAATCAAATATGGTGCTAAAATGCCACAGATGCAAGTGGCACCCTGCAGTGAAAGACTGACAGATTTGCTTTAAAGTAATTTCTGTTTTCTTTTTTGCTTTTGTTATTTAACAGAACTTGATTTATATCATTAGCCCATAATTTAATTTGTTTGATTTCCTTCCAGATGATTCTTCTATTGAAAAAAAAAAAAAAAAGAAAAGAAAAGAAAAAAAACACAGCAACAATAAAATCCAAAACCAAACCAATCGAACAAAAAAACCCCAACCAACCACCAACCAAATTTCTGGTAATATTTTTCAGGACTCACTACTGCCTTACATGGGCAATAGGCCTTTGGCACACGCTGTTTGTGATGGAGAACAGGAGTGCTCGGTCGGCTTGTGCAGCATTTCTTGGGCAGGTACAGTGCGGCACGTGCACAAAGGACTCAGCTGGGTAGGAGAAAGGAGAGAAGATGACGCTGTGCAGGATCGCCTGGCTGTTGGACTATGGATCATCTATTCTAGTAAGGAGGAAGGTGAGGGTAGCATTTTGCTTTAGGGAAACATAACATGCTCTGCTTTCTATGCATTTTTAAAAAGCAAACTGGGAGAGGATGCTGCAAGGAAGGTGACAGCAGGGTTTCTGCCAGCAGGAAAAGGGGGTAAATACACAACAAGCTCCCAAGGTGAGGGAGGGACATTGCAAGGGACCAGCAAAGGGACACTGTGGGGTTCTTTGGGCCCTCAAAGCCACTAAATATAGAGTAAAGGAGCTGCCCTGTGAGGACACAGGGAACAAGGTAGATTGGCTTTCCCAAAGCCAGTTGCACCCAGCTGACCAAAAAGCATCATTATTTCAAGAATTATTTTATTCAGGTTTAATGTGTTCTAATAAAACCTGCCTTCAGAGACTGGAATACAGGGTAGGGGGTATATTTAATGCAAGGAAATGTGGGGCAGACCCGCCCTAAGGCTCTGGCTATCTCAAGTTCCTGCTGTATGATATTTAATATTTTATGTCAGGGTTTTTTTCTCCCTCCCTCTGCTGCCAGTGCTTAGGAGGCTATTGAGACAGATTGTGCTCTGCCCAGCTCGGCAGTTGCCTAAGTTTTGTTATAACGATTGAAACATCATACCAGAAAGCAGTGATAGCTAAAAACTAGAACACGTGTCTCTTTGCTATTGTCATCTGATTTAGAGGTCTGTAATTAAACACGGAGATTCAAAACCATTTTATAGACCATGAATCCATTCCATCACTTCCTTAGCTTTTTCCTGCACCATTCTGTCATATTACCTCCTGGAATTAATCTGAGACAGGTGAACACTTCTGACACCATGTCGAGTAGCCTTCCAAGATGTTTCTAGAAGTATCACATATGTTGCTGAGATCTGTGAAATCTAAATCTGCAAATTCACCCTAAACACCCTATCATCCCAAACTGCTTCACTCCCTGTATGGCCAGCAGTTGTACGGAGCTACATGCACTGTTTAGTACCCGATTCTCTAGCTATTTGTGTACACATGATTTTCAGCTTATAAAGAGCAAGACTGCACACTAAGTGTGCAGTTCTGCAAGACCATAAGTTAGTGTTACTGAAGTTCCACCACATATCCTTGCCTCTGGGCGAGCAGTACTTTCCTTTGTGTTGTCTGTGCATTGTATCTGATGAGAGATAAAGTTGCTGAGAAATATCCCACCCCCCTTTAGCTTCTGAATTTCTCCACCTCACAATTCATCAGTCATGACTGCTGGCATCTGGGAAGAAGCAGGAATGCACAGCCAGAGCAAGACAGCATTATGGCAGCACTGATTTAGATCAGACTTAAGTGCTGTGGAAAAACATCTTGCGGTTTCATATCAGTACTGTAGAAACACCAGTAAATCCTGTTTTGCCCAGGAGAGGATTGTCTAGTCATTCTGAAGGGATGTATTACACTTAAAGTTGGGAAGAGGCAGACAATAGTTCTGCTGCAGTATTAAAACTTGTACTTTGAGGCAATTTTCAGGTTGATGCATTTCAGCATCTCCTCGTGGGGTCAACTCTGAATATGAACAAGACCTCCAGAAGAAAGAAGCTATCTACAAACACTTGTTTGTCCTCATCGAGATTTTGGTCAGTGAAAACATCATCCAGGCAGAAGGTCTCCTTGAAAAAGGTTTGTAATACGGTTCTGTATGCTCTGTAAACATCCTGAAAATGTTTTAACCAGCTGAAACTGATAGGTCTTGAAATAGGAAATTCAGATATTCCATTCCCAGGGACCCTCCTATGGAAAGTGGCAGTAAGTTGAAATCTTGTAATTCTGAGTTGCAACGTTTGCAGAAATGTTTTGCAGTGACAGGCATTAACCAGAAGATTGTCTTTAGGGGACAGGACAGCAGAAAATACTATTCTGCATATTCATAATGTTAGTAATTTTCTTTTCTTTTTTACAAATTCTACACTATTTCGTCAGTTGTAATGTAATAAGTCTGGTTTTGCTTTTCAGCAAATGCCTTAGATGTGTTTTAATGTTTTTCCTGAGAGTCAGAGGTGTAGTTGACTACTGATGAGGATGTTTGTGGCCATGGATATGGTTCATTACTAGAGATATGATTTACTCAGCTTGTACAGGCAGCCAGCATAGTTGAAACTGTCAAACTGCACATTTGCCAAAATGACATACAGTGTCTATATGCACGTTGACCTGAATTATTACATCCATCTGCTGCTTTTATTTCATATTGGATTTAAACAGTAACATTGTTTGCTGAGTGCCATTATTTCAGAAAAGCCTAAATTCCACTAGCCCACTTTTCAATGACTCCCTCTTCCCTAATTGGAAACGCCATCTTTCATCCAGCCCATTAAGTCAATTTTGTTTTCAAACGATGAGGTAATAGAAGGAGACTCCTGATAATATCTTTGTGCATTAAAAACCTTGCTTATTGAAGCTATAGTGGAATAATAAAGCTATAATAATTCATACAAAATCTATGACATTTATATTTTTTCATTACATCTGAAAAAAAAAAAATCTTATGAACACATTCAGAGATTTCAGGGCTTAGAAACAGAATTTGTCATTGAAGCCATAATGAAAAAATGCTAAGAAGGTTGGGTTTGTTTTAGTGCAATAACAAAAGTTTAAGTTGTCTTGTTAGAAAATATAAAGTTGCTGTTTCTACGGGAATAAGGTTTCAATTTCCTTATTTTTTCAGTATCCAGAGTCTTCACTGTATTGTCTCAGAAGAGGAAAAAAAAAAAGTCTGAATATTTACAGCTGTGATTTCTGATCTTTCTGGTATGTGAATCCTCTTGAGGTATGGTGAGACAACTCCTGCAAAGAGGGGTATTCGCACTGAAGTGCTGACCTCGTTTACATAAGGTGAAGATGTAGGAAGGGGATAGCTCTTTTAATACAGTTTCAAAACTATACTGGGAGAAAATGTCTCCATTTTCACATTAATGACTTCATTCTTATTTCATGAGCAGTCCATTCTAGATGTGGAGATGGGAACAAATAACAGAAGAAAATTTGAACGATCACCATTTCTGCATATATTTTATAACAGTAACCAGACTTACTAGCTTTCAAATCCAAATCTCTGGGCAGCTAACTGCTCTTCATGTTTTCTGTAAAGACTTCTCCAATATTCACCTCTAGAATCTTTGGGGAAGCACACCATTATGGCATTTTCATAACATGGAAATACTTTTTGTTTACCTATTTTCCTCTTACTTTACGTAAAGCTAGGAGACTGAAAAGTGTTGCTCTTTCATAGGTATATAAAAATCCTTTACTCAGATCTGCAGGGTACATAGCATCGGTGACACTTGTACACGTTCTGAAAAAACCTGTTTTCCCAATTTTAGCTCCTTTTCTCCTAGGCACACTAACATATTGTCAAACTGTTTCTAAAAGCTATGATAAACAACTAGTGACAGTCTTCTGCTCTTGGACTACCTATGAACAGCCTGTCATTTTTTACAGACGTACCCGTTCACATTTACTTCGTGTGTATTTTGTGTCTACAACAAGTGTTAGCCTGCAACAAACCATGGCCATGAAATATTTTCTGCAAATGTACGCATTATCATACGCCTTCTGCCATGATGTTGATGCCTGGGTTAACAGGACCACAGTGGAGGTCACAAGACAAACATCTGCACAGGTATGTGTTTGGTTTCCAAGCAGAAAATTTTCATCATTCTGTAAATATTTCGATGGGAGTAAAAGGAAAAGACACCCTTCCGACCAACACTTTTTTGGGGGGGAAGTGGTGGGGTGGTAATACTTGCAAGATGTGCCTAAATCACCTTTTATTTCAGAACAATAATGTGGATTTAGAGCATTTTGAACCACATAATGGTGGAGATGTGGTCCTGAGGGCTAGACTCAATCTTGTCTAATATAAAACTCTCAGACCATGTGTACGGTAAAAGTCGAGGCCTCAGCACCAATTGTTTTGCTCTACTGGTCTGTTACTATTGTTCCAAATTACTCATTAATGTGACTACACTCAAAATTCATTTCAAATACTATTTAAATTTACTAACTTGAATCATCTTTTTTTAGCAAGTTTGTGGGGTTTTTTTGTAACTTCACAGCTTGTATGGTTGAAGAGACACAGCTATATAACGAAAATGCATTTGAGGGGGTTTTACCAAAATAATAGCAAAAATTACGCTGAATTGGTAATTACATAAGACAAAAGATACTGTAGAATTCATGGCTTGACAATCTGAAAAGGTTAACCTAAATTGTACAGGACCACTTTGCTCTTTTTTTCTTTGTATTCTGTTCCTTTCTCTAAGAAAAGAGAAGCTTACCTGTCACACCCTCTGACTACTGATTTACTACAGCCAAGCGTTTGTTGAGTTTGACGCTGGGACCAATCCTGAGCATACTGAATAGTAGTAAATGATGGGGTAAGAGAGAGAAGTAGGTATGAGTATAAGGGCTGGAGAAGGAGTTTATGTGTGTGAAATGTATGAGAACTGGTAGCTATATGCATTACTGAAATGAAAAGAGAGATTGGGGAAGTGTTTAAGAGGTATTGAGAGAAAAACAAACTTTTACTGATCTCTGAAAACAGAAAGGAAAGTGAAGGAAAATCCTTTATATGTTTCTCATAGCCTACTTGAGACATATTTATTGTAAGACAGTATTTATTAAAGACAATTTAAAAAGATCTTTTTTAGCCCTGCATTAAAGGTAAAGGCTTGTCACGGTGTTCACTTACAACTCACTCCAAGCAAAATAATTTCCCAGTTCCTTTTCTTCTAACAGTTAGAACCACTTGATCATTCAAGAGGCTTTCGACATGCTTTCCTAGCAAAACCTTTGTTCCACTATGTGTTTTGGCTCAGTTGTTCCTTTATAGAAAGTTACAGCTTCACTTTAAAAGAATGTCACTTTAAAATCCAAGGCGTAGCTAGAATCACAGCTGTTTTCCTTCTTTCACTTCTTGATCTCTTGATTCTATTACACCCAAAATGGAATCTATAATGTAAAAATGCCCTTCTGTGTATATGAAGGATGGTTCTGCTTTCAAGTAGTGCTAAGTCATGTTCTTGAAATGGTATTAGCTTGTTAATTCCACATGTTTTCATTGTGACAAATTAATCCACTTCAAAGTACATTCATTCAAGAATTGTTCAAACAATAATTTATGAATGGAGCTTTTATCTTGAGGATCCAAGAAATAATCCAGACATGTTTTGGCAACAGTAACTGCTTTAGTGCATAATTTCTCAGAAAGATTATTGCTGACGTTTAAAAGATAAGCTTAACTTTAGACTTAGCGTTTTGGCATTTAAATTTCATATTGGTATTTTTACTGGCAGTTTTGTAAACACATGACCTTCTGTCTAGCTCATAATGTATCTGAGGATTGATGGACACATTAGTTAACCTTGGTTTCCATTTAATATATTTTCTAGAACATTTGCCTATGTTTCATCCTTCGTGTTAACTGTGAACTATCTGCATTATATTTCATACTTAGTGTCCCTCACAATAATGAAGTACAGGATCTTCCAGAACAAGCACTTATGATTACTGTATTATAATACATGTTTTAAAATGGGAAAAACTGATAGAGCTATTGGAAACACATTTAGTTATGATGCATTACATTAAATAAATAAGTGTAATTCCCAGGAATAACTTTTTGCAGGAAGTCTTCAAATAAAAAACACTTTCTTCATAAACTTCCATTTCTTTCATCTTGTATGGATAATACCTTCCCTCTCAGAAAAGCACATAATCTGGTTTTGAGGTATTTAGTGCTGTCCGGGAGACTGTGAATTTTCATTGGCTGAGAGCTGAGGTTTATTTCTGTTTAACAGAAACCCACAATTCAAAGTTACTGTAAGTAACTGGCAAATTCAGACACCAGGTGAGCTACACCTGGTAAAGCATGTAGAAAAGGAAGACAATATTGTCCTTAAGATATTAACATGCTAATTCAGTATGCCAGCCAGATATTCTTCTGTGTTACCTCTTCTTGCCTGATCTTATATTTCTTCTTATTTTTTTTAAGATGAAACAAAGAAGAAATCTAATCAGATTTTCAACTAATATACAAAACTCAATCCAGGATTTAGAAAAAAATTACAAGTAAGTTCAGTGGTAAAATTCAAGTTAATCACTGAACTCATACATCAATGAAGCCTTAGAGAAGCATAGAGCTGGGACTTTGATTCAGAATTGTCTTTCTGAAGAGTTACTTTTTGAAAAATAAATGGCCAAATCCTGGGGCTCTCAATTTTGGCTTTTTCCTGGATACTGAACTATAAGAAAGGAAGTATTAACAACTTCTAGTACCACAGAATACTTGACGGTTTTAAGCATATATAACAAGGTTCTAAAGTAATTTCTCGAATATGAATTGCACAAGGAGAATTAATTATGTTTTAGATATTGGCATGTAGCAGCTCTCATTCTTATCCTTTGCAAAACCATCTTTACCAATTGCAGTATTCATTATAAAAATTCTAAATCCCTCCTGATTTTATGAGCTTTCTCAGACTACTGAGACTAGTCTTTGACTCTGTACATACGAGTTCAGAATACTAGCTCTTCTTATTTTTCCTATCAATTTCTAAAGTGTGCTTCTTTACTTCCACAGATTTTTTTCCAGTACATGTTTTTATTTTCTTATGTTGTTTTTAGTATTTACCTTTTGGCACTAAAAAAGTAATAATTTTGCTTCCACATCTGTTGTATTGTTCTTGGTTTTTCTTTCCTTTTTCCTTAGCGAGTTTCATTCTTGACAAAAATTCTACGAGCAGAATTTCACAATTTTGTTGCATCAGTATGATACCAATAGGACAGTGAATTGTGGAAGTTAGTTTGAAGAATTTTGAAGGAAATACTCCCCCTTGCTCCTCCTGTGTCATATTCTGTACTGAAAAAAAAAAATAAATCCAAAAATGTGCATTAGATTCGACAAATGCATGTGTGGTCACATCAATGCAATTTTCTTACCCCCGGGGCAGGGGGGTTGGAACTAGATGATCTTTAAGGTTCCTTCAACCTAAACTATTTGATGATTTTGTGTTACTTCATTTTCAGTACCAATATGAAGGGTAAATTACAAATTGTTAGCATAGCTAGGAGCTGTGTGTTTCCAAGTGGAGAAGGGACAGGTAAATTCACACATATAGCTTTGAAAAGATTTTCTCAAATCTCTGTCTTCTCTTTGTTTCCTGCTGTGCCCAACTACTTCCCCCATTCTTCAGGCTTTGGTCAATCTTCAAAAATCATCTGTCTTTCTATTTGTATGAGGGTGACTGTACCCAATTTATTACAACAGCCTATTTCTTATCTTTAGCTCTGAAGCACTTTGAGATTCTTTGTATGAAAGACATAAGATAAAGCTAAATTAAATGAAACTGAATTCAGCAGAATCTACCTGACGAGCCTAACAACTTTCAAACTTGACAAGAGCAGTTCAGATAGCAAGTTAAAGTGATATATTAGACAGGAAGACACTGTCCCAACCACTATTCCACCTTTTGTCCAAAATTTTTAAGGGAGATCAGATCATTGAGAAGAATTTCCTGGATTATCTTTGATTTGCTGCTGATATTATTGCCGCTACTAATATCTCAGAAACAGTGTTTGGCCGTTATCACAACGTTCACCTGAAGACTCAGGATGCTCTGAAGAGCACTAAGATCTCACTTAAACTGACAATAAAGGAAAAAATGACTCAAGTGAACACAAAGAAGTTAGAATGTATTGTAGAGAAAAATGACACTTTATTTAAATCTGAAGGTAAAAAAATGGATTTAAAGAAAGGGAAATTGAGGCCCACTTTATTTACGTTGATTAACAGTTATCCTATTTATGATTGTACATTGAATTCAGATATTTATTTTACACTGAGCTATCTTATTACAGCAATAACTTAGTATTGTTGCAAAGAAGAGCAATTATCCTGGTAGATACTTTATAAATCCTGGTAGATAATATATAAACATAATTTATTTTATGAAGTTGAACAGCCCTGTATTTAAATACAGTACAAAACTTGTCCTGTATATCCAGACTACATTAAATACAGCTTGTCCAAGTAAATTCAGCAATTATGAATCTGTCTTTTTAGGAGCCTGTGACTATACATCACCAAAAAGATTCAAAACCTTTTCAAATCAAACATAGTATTCTTTAGAAAGAAAGATGATGTGAAAGGACTAAAATCGGTAGGGATACTAGTAGAGTACATTTTCTCAGACAGAAAGAGAGTCAGGACAACTTCTCTCAGCCTGGTGAGCTCCCCACTACCCTCCTGCTGTCTCCCATCACTACCTGATTACCCCAGATTCAAAAGTTTTACTTTCTTGGGATGTCTTATCTTTAAGAAGAGAAAACTTCGTCAGCCGTGCTAGCCATAACAGAGCCAGTAATTAATTGCACATGCATGTACAAAAAAGTCCTTTTTCAATGTGAAGCCTTTATCTTTGTTATTGGCTTACTCCTTTGTTCTTTCTGACAAATAGCTTTCCCTGACTTAGTTCTCGAATTCTACATAGTTTCTGCCAAGCAGAAAAGCCAAGAGCTATGTGCTATTTATAATAAATAGATACATCACACGTAGTTCCCAGAGAAAAATAAGCAAAGGGCATATCTTCAAATGTGTGATAGTGCGATCTCATGTCCTGCAGACAAATTACACCAATTTACAGCCATTGATGTCTTATCTACTCTTCTTATTATTTGTAAGTTAGGCTAAACTGATTTGATTATGATTTGGGGTTGTTTTTTAGTAAAGAATCTTTTAAGGCACAGTGATTGAGTTCCAATATTGACATAAGATGTAACTGATTATTGACATTAAATTTATGTTTGACAATAGGAATTAATAAAAATTATATTAATACATGACAGCACATCCCTTGAAATTTACGTATCACTTGGCATGAAAGTCCATTTTTGTAGTTGCTTTTATGTATTGACTTCAAAATCATGTGAAACCTTTGGCATATGCAGCTGTACTCTTTTTTTAAGTTTATACATCTTAATGAGATTATTTTTCATGGTTTATGAAATGTTTTGTCATAAACTGGTCATTTAATTTTGGTCTTCTAATTGTGATGCACCATTATTGCTGCTGATTTACAATATATTATCCTCTTACAAGCAAATTTAATCACTGGAGCTCTATTTCCCTCTAATCTTTATTAGAATATAGTGGAGAGAAAACTGCCACATATATTATCTAGCAAACAACTGAGTATTTTCAAAAAAGACAACAATTCTCAAGATCAACAAACAAAATTAATTTTTTGTTGAAGTGGAGAGTAACTTGCAAATATCTGAATGGCTAAAGAATAAAGTTTAGAAAGAGAATATAGCAGTGTTTGTATATCAACATCAGTAATCTACCCCATAACTGTTCAGAACTTTTCATAATTTTGGTAAACTTAAAAAGAAAAAAGATCACAGTTGCATTATTTTTCTCAGGAAGTAATAAATAATGATGTCAAGTAGTTTCAGTTTACTTTGCCAGAATTAAAGTGAGGATGTCTCCTCCTATTCTCCCCTGTGCCTCAGTTTTCCATTATACTGAATTTAAATAAAAAGTATAAACACCAACTTTTAAAAATA
>VXBO01012097.1:1064673-1075227 GCA_013400135.1 Rhinoptilus africanus | reverse complement strand
AAAATAAAATTGTGTGGAAATGGGGGGGGGGGGCTGTGATTTTCAATTACAAAAATGGATTACTTCAGGTGACTTGGTTTTATTTAGGAAAGAGATTTTTTAGATCTTTTCCCTACTATCATGAGAAAAGGAAGCAAACACTTGTATGAGGCACCATTGCCACAGTACTACTACACTGGCATTCTGAGTTTCTCTTTGAAATGTTACAAAACATGAAGCCAGAAAAAAGTCTTTTTAACAGTATTAGAGGCATCTGCCGTATCATTTACTTGGTAGTAGTTCAAGAAATAACTACTAAAAGCAGAGTTATCTAGCATTTAACACGCAGGGAGCAAATAGTATGTACTATTTGTATGCAAGATTCTCCAGGACTTTCTCTGCAAAACAAACACATTTGTGTAAATATCATCCTATGAGTAAGAGGGGGTAAAGGAAAGCAATCTGTTTACATACCATCCTGGTTGATAAGTCTTGATTTCATTTGTCCTAGTAAGGAGAGCTTATGTCCTCAGAAGGCCAGAAAATGACGACTTCTTGACTACTTCAAAACCTGCCACATTTCAATGGAAGAAGAAAACCTGAGGTAAAATGAAGTTTTAAGTTTAGTAGTGTTTAGAACAAGGTAAGTCACCAGATTCAGACAACTCAAGTAAAGCCCTCAAATTATTTTCTAAAATTTGCTTTTCAGTGACTGAAAAGTCATTGTTTTCAGGCTCTAAAGTACTAAACAAAATGAGGAAAACATCAAAAAATAGCCCAGGAGAGAACAAAGGGATTATATGATTGTGTCCTCCTTAAACTTCAGCAGATATCGCAATGCACAAAGGTAACAAACCTAATCAATTTTCTTAATTTTCTGTTAAATTCTTGAGTTCTCTTATTGATGGTGATGTGTCTTGCATCCTTCTGAGCAGGGTAACCACCTGTTGTTTGGTCTGGTACCACACTTCTCCTAGTGTGTGGTAGGACTGCAACCAGTCCTGCAACACTGGTTATTAGGCTTTTGTTCTCTGCTCAGAGCTTGATGTAAATATTGCTTTGTGAAATACAATATGCATGACAGTATTGTGTAGACTTTGTGTAGACACTTGTGTAGACTTCAGCCTCTGCTCATAGAATAACATGAGGATTTTAAAAATTTAGCTTCTTTTTTAAAAAAGTCAAGTACTCATCTTTCATGAGCACAGACAAATACGTAAAATAATAAAAAAAGTTCCTATATTCTTTTTATTGCCCATTATGTCAGAAGCGACTGCTGTCTTAACAGGACTGGTAAAATTCAGCAATGTTTCAACCACTTCTACCCACTTTAATTACTGGACCTTTAGTTAAAATTGCAGGTAGATGTGGGTTTAAATTCAAACGCTGAGGGTGGGCACGCGCTCTGTCCTTCTCATTTTGCAGGGAGAGGACTTCCTCTACAGCAGAGGGATGGAGTGAATATCACTGAGTCTGTACCACCAGAAACCATGACAGTTACTCTCATTAAAGTTCCTGTCAATGCTTTTGATGCAATTGATTCTTGCAAGGTTAGCGACTCAAGATGTTATGAGATGTTTATAATTGTGTTCACTTGTCCATATTTTTACATCTGTTGGTATTTCAACTTGAGGTGGGTGGTAAGGTAAGTTGGGTGTCATATCATACTTTGCCACCTAGATTGCTTATGTTTGATTCTGACAACAGAATTTTGAATTCATCTTCAGAAGAAGGCAAACATTAAAATATAGGTTACATTTGTATAAATTTTGTTTTATATGTAATTGAAAGAAATAGTTGCAGAAACCTCTTTTTTCAGGATGAGCCTTAAAGTAAACAATGTGTCAGGATAAAGCAAATTGATTCTGAATGCTGAATCAGAGAAATGACTAAATCCTGAATTCTAAATTGAATTGAGAATCAATGAGTTTCATTTAATAACCAAACATTGAATTACTTATTAAAAGTTCCATGGATAGCTTTACAGAGAAAATCTTATGCCTTCAAAATAAACAGTAGAAAAAAGTGAATGCTGTAATTTAAGCACTGTGTTTCCAAGATAACATGCAATCAGAATAATTAATAGAAATGCAAATACAATACTAGTTTCTAGAAGAGCTTTATCTTGTGAAACAAATCATTTAATTATAGTGACAAAGCTTGCAGCTGAAACAAAAGAATGAAGAAAGATATTTTTTTTTCCTAGAAGTGACTAGGAATTTTCTGATGATACATCTTTTCATTAAGAAAAGTAAGTTTATAAAAACTGAGACTTTCTACTGGAATACACCATTTTCTTTGCAAAGATCCCTTTTCCTGTCCTCAATGTAATTTCTGATTAGCCAAGAGACTCATTCTGAGCAAAACAAAGGATTTCCCTACCCACAGCCACTGTAGTTCCTATGAGTGGAAAACTGCCTTCAAAGTTCCTGCTCTCAATCTAACAGACTGAAAACCACAATCCAGGTTCCCTGCAGCCTAAGTGACCATCCAAATAGCAGGTACATATGTAGTTTTGGTCTTTTTCCCTCCTCTCCCCTCTTTCCTTTGTCATGGAAATCTTTGCGAGTGCTTTAGTTTGATGCAATGTACAGTAGGAATATTCTGAAATGTGAAGTCTGTTAGTTTTTCCCCTGCTTCCTCACAGCAGTAACCCTGATTAGTAACCAGTAACCTTGGTCCTGTCTTTGACTATATTTTATATATAGGATGCACCATAAGCAGCTGGCCTTGCTTCCTTCAGTACCCAGCTACACTGGATTTTGATTCAGACCAAAATGGAACCAAGGCTCAGTGCAAACTGCACAAAACAGGGCAGAGGGATTGGTCAGCACTCAGGGATACGGTGCCTTGCTCAGGGAAGAGGAATAATTGGGATTTCAGCTGCTATGCTGTATTTAGGAAGTTAAGGAGAGGAGAAAAATTTCTTTGCATTTGGAAATGAGATGGAATAGATCTGATTCATTTGAATTATGGTTTGAACATATTTTGCTTACTTCTGATTCAAATCCATAGATAAATTCATCACAGTGAAGATCTCTGCTAGATAATATTAACATTACAGTGAATAGTGGCAATATAATGCAAAATGAAATAAATTTCCAAGTTTCATCTTGTATTGAAAGATAACGCGTTTTTAAACTCTGAACCTCAACAGGACTCAACTTATTTGTTGTGCCTTTTAAGTTGTGTTCTCCATTGCAAAGTCTGTGAGGTGCTTAGAGCAAGGTCATCAGAACTGAGGCTGAGCTTGTCAAAAAATTTGTAAGCTTTTTTTTTTTCACTTCAGTGTTGAAAATATTTTGCTCTATACTTCTATCAAAGAAACATTACAGCCTAGATTTACTTGGCTGTCACTGGGGGTAACAGTGATTTCAAACTTTTTTTTTATCATGGAGGAGACATAAGTGTCAGAATAGTTAGTTTGCACTTTTTTAAAAAGCTGAATTACATTTCTGACTGTATCCTAATTGCTTTTCGTGTTTGTACTTGACTGAAGGCTATGACTTTCATGGATAACTTATTATTTTTAAAGGAAAAAAACTTAAGACTAGTTTTCTTGGTTTATTTCTCCCACTCTTTTGTAAACTACTCGGTTAAGCCTGAAAAAAATTGATGTCCTTGCCATGGATAAGTAGGGAAAAACAATCTGTGGAGCTCTCTAGAGGCTGTGAAATGTTCAAAATGAGTAATTAATTCAGAAAGTCTTCTGAAAATGTAAATATCACCCAAGATATGTAAGGATTGATTTTGGGATATTATGAGTTGCCATAAATTATTACAGATTTTCAAGCTTGTTATTTTTTTTCTAGATGCAGATGAAAATGTTTCTGAACTATTACTACTAAATGTACTGTTTTCTAAGATTATTGAAGCAAGTTATTTGACATGGCTTAATGTATGTCTAATTTTTGTTTTCAATAGATCTGCTCCTGAGGTATCTGACATTTACCCATGCAGGTGCAATTCCACAATCTTCCCGCTATTAGGGCTGCAGTTTCCTGGCTATCAGCCGTCCCCAGACACCTGCCTGCAGGTTTGGTCATTCTCTCCTCTGGGGAGCTGTGACCTGTTGTTTAAGAAGGAAAGGAATCTCCTTTAAAATTCACATATTTGTTTTTTAAAATCAACCTCTGATTTGATTTGGAAATCAATTGTATAAATAGTAGAAAGAAACTTGGTGTGTAAGGATGTCAGGAAAGTATTTTGATAAAGCAGTTTACATGCACACTTAAGTCGCTTAAGGGATTGGCATGCCCTGATGGTAACTAAGTCTGACCTAATTTCTTACATCACTTCTGAGGCTGTCTTTGTCTCATCCTACTCGCTGCTGTCTTCAGCCTTAAACCCTTCTGAAGCTGATTTAGTGCTTTTGTACTTCTGTATTCCAGGATGTGGGCCTTTCTCTTTACCCAGAAGATCCCGTCTTAAATTTAATTTAACTGAGGTATTTCCTCACAGCTACACCTGTCCTGCGGGAAGCAATTCTGTGAGCTGCATCCCCGTGCCTGGGGTGTGCTGGCCGTTTGGTTTCACCTGGAAAGAAAAGGCTTCGTGTTGCCGATGAAGGGGGGTCGTCTGAAGCCGGAGATAGTGGGGACACTTTTTGGGATCGGGAGGCACTTTACGGCCAGGCAGAGGCCGTGCACCCGGCCCTGCCACAGGCGGCGGCCCGCGCCATCCCCCGGCCCGCACCGGCCTGCGGGGGAGGCGCCTCTGCCCCCGTCTCCCCCCGGCGGGAGGGGCCGGGAGGGGAGCGCGGCCGCGGCCGGGGGCCTGCGGGGGGAAACGTGGCTCCACAGCCCGGGGGCCTGAGGGAAACGTTGATCCACAGCCCGGCACAAAGGGGCGGGCAGGCTCCCTGCAGCCCTTCCCCAGGTAGCCTCTCCTAGCAGCCTGGCTTTCCAGGCATGCAAGGCCGAGTTCAGCTGCAGGGTTGGGATGCAGAGGGATTCAGGGTTTCAGAGCTTCTAGACTTGACCTCAGGTAATTAAATTAGACCTCTGCTCCCTTGACATTTTATTAATGCTTATAGAGTTAATTTTTTGACAAGGGACATAACATTGCAGTCTCTGGCATTGTTTTCCTTCAGAGTACCTAATTGTTTCTAGTCCACATTAAGTGATGCTAAAACAAGGAAACTGACGCACAAACAGTTCTTGGTTTCCTATGTCCAGAACTTCTTGTTTTAATTTCTTTTAGGCACATCTTTGTGGCTGTCTTTATGGAGACATGTGTGCTAACAGGCAGTGCATCTGATTAGATTCACAAAAGTGAAAGCAAGAGATCCTGGTCCTATCCATACTCTTGCAACTGTAAGTATAGAAAATACTTCCTGCAAAGACAGTCTGTGCATGCATCATTTGATGACAGTGTAGTGTAACCAAAATTTTATTTCATTCTGCTGTGAATGAAAAAAATAATTCTCAATCTGGTGTTCACTTATATGTTCAAAGAACGTATGCTTTTGAGATCAGTGCATAAAGCTAGCCCCAGCCATATAGCTCCCATTCACCACAGAAATTTACGAGCTTCTATCATTGGCAGTATTTGACTGACTGTAGTATTTTATAATACTGATTTCAGTGTTCCAATAAATATCTGATTTGAAGCAGTAATAGTAGACTATTATTCTAAGCAGGCTTAACCTTCCTTAGCTGTAACAAATTATTTAGAATTATTCAGGGTAAAGTATATAGGTGAGATGTTAATAGAGAACCCGTTAGCCCAAAATACTGTTTTAATCAAGAATTTGAAATGCAGACTAGAGTGGGATTTGATACTATAATAACACCTTTCATACTGAAGGCATTCTAAAGCAATTTTCAGTAATGAGCTAGATAGTGTGGGTGCTCTGACTGTGTGGGGAATACAAATATCAATAGCCACAATTTGTTCAACATAAGCTTTCTTACACAGAGATTAGAGTATGGAAATATTTTTGACTGGAATGAAGAAAATTGCTTAAGAGGCTGTATACCTGCCCCCAAAAAATAATGCCCTTTCCACCTCAGCACAGAGAGGAATTAAATAGCTGTTTTTTGCATTTTCAGCAGGAATTTCCAGGATCCCATGTCCCTTTCCACCAATTCCTCAAGCCTCAAAAATAACACACACACATGCATACAACCTAGGAAAACAAGCAGCAGTATAGCTAAAAGCCCAACAATATTAAACCAAGGAAAACTGCAGAGAGAGAGAGAGCGAGCATAACTATAATGTGATGAACTTTAAAGTTCTTCAGTATCAGTGAATATTTTACTTCTCAACCAGCGGCATAAAAGGCTTCCAGAGTCTCACTGCTTCCAAGTTAGTGAGTGGATTTTAGCCAAAAACTCTCAGAAGGTGGGTAAAAATGCTTTTTGTTTTAAGAAAAGAAGAAAGAAAATATTCTGTGTTCATTTATGTGGAAATCAATAGCCATACAAGAAAGATTTACATAATGATTTTTTTCTACTTTAATATCTTATGCATTGGAATGCTTTGTATATTCACACCTTGTAGTAACACTTTGGCAATGAAGTCTCTTAACTGTTGACTTAGGTATTGGTAGAAAACATCCTCATAGGTGAAGCAGAAGTCTGTAAAACATGGAGAGAAAGATCTTTGTATACTGTACAAATCTGCATTAGCTTCACTAGAGAAAAATAATTTGAATATCTGAAGAGAGAAAAGTCTCCATGAAATGCAAAGTGGACAGTTAAAGAAAAAAAGTAATTTTACTCCAATTGAAAAACTGAACTCAGTTTCAAAAGGCAACTTTAATAAAAAAAAAAATCAGAAAAGATGACGTTATTTGACTAACAGAGACAGGGATATGCAAATGTTTTTAAGGAAGAAGAAATAAGATCTTTGGCCAGTAGAGCAAAGATTTTCCTATTGCAAGGGTCAAAGATTTCATTCTTATTTTCTGAGAAATGCCAGTAATTTAAACATGGATTTGAGCATACAAGCTCCTATGGATAATATAAGCTAACTCTCAAATAGAAGTACGTGAGATAGCTACAGAAGAAGTATAGCTTCCTCTGTACAAGATGCTGGAAAACTGGTTTCTTGTTTTTGGCAAATTCTTCTTTCATCAGCTCAAACAAAATTCTGGAGCAGTTACTCTTTAGTGTATTGGAACACCAGATCTGTAATTTCTTTGTTTCCTCAGCTTCTAATTATAAAGTGTTTATGTTCAATCCCTTCCTGCATTTGGAAAGTTATGTTTCAGCTAACTAGTGTGGATGAGATGTTCAGATTTCACTGTGAAAAGCATCACTGACAGATATAGGCATTCAAGTACATGTATCTTCTATGACATTTTTATCACGTGAGTAAAACATTTTTGTTCTGATAGAATTTCTTTGCATGTTTGGCTTTGATGATTCTCTGTCTTTGTTCATACCGTATCTGAAATGTATTTTTCTATATTATCTACTTTTTAAATTTCTCTTACTTCTGTTAGCTAGCTAACTTGAAGAAGTGACAAAATAATGTGGTACCTTAATATGTAAGTGTTCTGCAGTGACATACCTCTCCAGATGAGAAAGGGAGGATAGATAACCTTTTAGATTTAAAAACTTTAAAGAAGAAAGTGCCCTGTGGGAGTTATTTGCCAGTCTGCAGATTTTTGTAACAGGCAAACCAATGTAAGCTCCAAGTCTTTTTAGAGAATATTGCTTCCTTGCATATCCAAAGATTTGTCAGGACCATCCTACCACAATTAAACAGACAGCTGCAGGAAAAGGGAGACCTGATCTTTGAGTAAAAAGATGAAAAATTCATGTTGCGTTAATTATTCTGTGTGAGTACTTGCTTGTTTGAATGAACTAGAACCTCATTTGTCCATTAGCTACATGAACACCTAGAAATTTCATGCCACCGTTTTGAAGGATCTGAAATGCTTTCAGTGGAGCATGAGAGAGGAAAAGAAGTATTCCCTAAGCAAAACCCTAAGCTACTAAACATTCATCTTTTCCCCTTTTAATTCTATAGCTTCATAAAATTTATGGGGGTTTGTTTTCTGAACATTTTTGAAGCTACTTACCTCTACCTATATTGTTCTCATAATTACCTTTCTAATGAGTAGAAGAATTACCTTGTAAATATCTTGTCTCATTTAAACTATGATTGCAGTAATTTGTACTGAAACATACTTTGAGCTGCCTGTCTTGCCTAAAATTCATCCCATAAGCTTACACTCTTTAAAATAAATAAAATAGTTTATTTCAATTGATTCTGCTTGTTCTTATTAATAATTTTAAAAAATGTGTATATATTTATGTATTGAGGGAGGGAGGATTATAATCAGTGGTTCATCTCTAAGAATGGCTTTTTGGAGTTCACAAAATATATCAAAAGCTGCCATACTAGATATGAAATCATTTTGCCAGTACTTACCTATTATATAAGTAGTTCTTAAACATGCAGTACATTACTGCCTGCCTTATTTGCATTTGTCATGTTCCAGGGCTATTCCCTTATCAACATAATACCCTCTGCGGTTGTACTGCTTGCAATAAATTGCTTCTGCTTTTTCTTTTGTTCTCAAGGTTATCCTAATCTCTCAAGAACACTTAAGGACACTAAGGCTATGAAGAAACAGAGAAAGAAAACTGAAGTTCCATTACAAGCTAGTAAGTTCAACATTTTGATGTTTGGTATTTACAGTGAAGAGTACAGAAAAGATATGGAAACCTTTGTGCAACAAACTATCACTCTCATTGCACTCTCTCAGTTTGCTCCGTGAACAAAACGGTGCATGATGGTGACATGGAAAATTTTAATAATTTTAAGGTAATCAGATGTCGAGTTTTCAGTGATAATTCCTTTATTTGTAAAGTGTCAGGAGGAGGCGAGGGGAGAGAGATAGATATGCAATTTATCTAATCTAATTATAAACACTTAAATATGCCCATTCTTCAATTATTAAAGGGATTGTGAGTGACTGGCTCAGACTTACGCATCTAGCATTTAGATGCCTGAGTTAAGCCAGATCTGTCCCACACTGTGTTTCTAAGAATTTCTGAGCACAAAAATTAAATTCCCAGTCCAGTTAACACAGAAATGTAGCTCAAGCAGCCTACAGAGAATTCAGTCTTTTGTCATATTCTTTGGAGAGGCAATAAATTCAATACTACTTGAAAATGTCTTTTTTGCATAGGCATAATAATTTNCTAGAGAGAATAATTATGTAATTTTTTTATATTATCATTGTTATTTTGATTTCTCTGAATAGTGTCTGACTTTTGACATACTCCTATATATATTGTAGTTTTCAATGTCCCTTCTCAATTTCAGATCAACCATGACATCTCTGTGAGAATTTTCTGAATGTTATAGATGTTAAGATATTGTTATTTTGTTATTTTACCAAGTATATCCATCATCACTTTACTCCCATTGTTTCATTTCTTTGGCTCTCATACTCTCAAATCGATTAATACAATTTTTGACACCTTACAAAAATTACATTACAGGGATAAATGACTTGTTTCATCTTGCTTTTTTTGTTCATCACAACTGAGATAATATTGAGGGCCACTTTAAATGTTGTCACTGACTCAGCCAGTGGTTTTGAGGTACTTTTTAATGAAAAGGATGATTTTTTTGTAAACATGATATTACAGCATAACTGTCACCAGCTCTCCTGAGAAACACTTCAAAATGTAGTTCATTCTTCTGCTTCACAGTTTAGTCCAGTGTTGCTTAACAATCTACATCTAGAAACCAATCTACATCTTAGAGATTACTTGCTCTGCTTTATGTCCAACTAAAATTTAGACAAGTTTTAACTGAGAGAAGTTTGGACATGTAGTAGCAATTTGGAGTTGGGAGTAAAAGCAAAATTAGTTGCTCTGGCGCAAGCCCTTGGCTTGTTATGGAGGAAGATGATTACTGTAATTAGTGGCAGTGACGATGTACAATTCTCTCTCTGAAATGTCTGTGGATGATCTCCAAAAAATTATTATGCTGGCTGTCTAGCCAGAAAAATATCAAAGGGGACACCTGTGTTCTAGATAGGAACAGCTGTAAGTACGTTGTTAGATAAGCTGTCACTGCACTCTCCTGTACTGTACTTGTTGCTGGAGTCAGCCTAAGCTGGAGAATCATTCCATTTGAGCAGAAAGAAAAAGAGAGATGGACAGCATTTGAGCAAAGATCCCTTTTCCTTGACCTTCTTCCTTACTGTTTTATATTACAACTGTACTTTGATTCTGGAGGTCAGCCTAGGAATACATCTTCCCAATTGCCAACTGTAATTCATACACCAGAGAGTAATACTCAACCTTTCTTCTCCCCCTAACCCCTCAACAAGCAGTTTCTTAATTCTTATGTAGAAAATGCTACAGACCCCATAGGAAGTGTGAAAGCACCTCTGTCTTTCCATCTGTGCATTTTTCTTAGGTGGTAGAAACATAGGCTTGAATACCACTTTAGAGGACGAAAGAGAATGAAGCCAGGGCCATTGCTCCCATGAACAAGTTTTTGTCTAAAAGCAAGGGGAATGAAATCTCACTCGTTTTTTGGCCATTTTGAAAAAGAATAAAATACCAGCGTGAGGGGTGGTGTTGGTGTTGGTTTTTGGTT
>VXBO01012097.1:1005643-1061358 GCA_013400135.1 Rhinoptilus africanus | reverse complement strand
GTTTTCACTGCACACAGGCTGAAGTTTGAAACGTGCTGTTGAGCATTTCATAAGAAACAAAAAGCAACACTATAACATTTTGCTTTTTGCTTTTTAAAATGTATTTATTCAGCTCTGGTCTACAGCTTGTTTAGGTCTAAGATCTGCAGTGCATGACACCAACTCTGACACAGGTGAAAGTGTGACACTGCACTGAGTGAGTAAATTCAAACATCATGCTGTATCTTTTGTCTAGAACTAGTCAGGTCAATCTGTCTACACAAGTGTAAGCCATGTCCAGCATTTGTATATCTGTGCTTTGGGACATTCTGAGACTCTCAGTAAGAAGGTGAAGCAGTGATTCACCAAGGTATGACAGGTTTTAAGTCTTCTGACTCCCAGATAAACAGTTCTGTTCCTACTGACAACCAATTCGTTTGTTATAGCTTTGCACATACCATTCTGCTACTGGCTCTTCTGAATGCTGATCCTAGCATTCTTCTGTATTAACCAACCCTTGCCTCTGCGTTCCTAAGTATAGCAGGTTCTGAAGACTTGTAAGACAAATATAAACCCAAAAAAATTATTTGCACTAAGCCACTCTGCAGTTGCATGAAAAATCCTTCCTACTAATATATAATCCTTCCTTAATATATAATGGATCTGTTGTGACTGACAGGTAGTGTGCATAGACTCACCTCCTTCCTTTTCTGCTTAGCTGATAATAGTGGTACACGGGTGCCTCAAGATCAGCCACCTGGAGCCTTCCTTCATCAGGATGGTGGCCTAATTCATTTGGCTTTGCGGTAGGCATCCTTTAGTTTAAAAATGAGTTGTTTTCCAGCATGAATCATACCAAGCAGAAATAGCCCTTTGGAATGCTTAATAGTCTTTCTCTCACTAATTTTATTTAAAGATATTTCTGGTGATTCAAATTTAACTATGGTTCAACTTGGAAACTTTTGCCATATGTGTTTCCCTGAGATGTTACGTAATTTCTCATAGGCCAAAGAACCTCAGTTTTTAATATTTTTTACTTGAAGCAATTTTTTTAATGAAGTGGGAGAGATAAAAAAACTGAAGGAGAATGGGTGTTGTTTAGTTTATATTCTTTGAGAGCCACAAGGTTTTGTGCTATCTTGTAAATGGGCCATGAGTTTATTTTCCCTCAAGAAGAAAAATGTCCCTACAGGACAGTGTAGGAAGACTACAGGGAAAATGGGTTTCAAGACTCAGGTCTAAATTTAGAACTGTCATTAATTGTCAGGTTCTGTGAGGATCAGTGTGTTTAATGATTGCTCATTGTGGATTGCTTTCTAACTTATATTTTCACTTTGAATAAGTGTTTCTCTTTTGAGCTTTTAGGGGCATAATGATCTTGGGAAAACTGAAATGTTGTCTTTGCCCTGTTCTAGGATGAAGATGGTATTAAAAACTGTTGCTAATACCATCTTTAACTGAACAAAGCACTGTAATAAGCGAAAGGAAGAAGTTGTCAGTAATTTTTAAGAAGAGGCTTAATTGCAAAGTAAAATTACTGAAAAGAAAATTAGTTCTGTTTTACCTCAGTCTGGAATCTTGCAGATGCAAATATTTACCAAAAATGGTAAATTTTATAGAAAATACCTGAAACCATTTTTTCTCTCTGTCACAGAAGTAATCAAATTACCAAAAAAACTTAGCTCCTTTAAAGCAGCTGTGACTGAAAGAAATTGTATATAAAAATTTTCTGTATTTGATTAGTTATTCACTAGCCTAATTAATACATTTTAATTAACATAGTATAATGCCTGAAGAATGACCTGTGTTGTACAGAAGGGATTATCAGATAGTTGTAAATTGGTACCCACCAGTTTTTGAAGAATGAACTGATGCAAAAATTTGTTCCCTTCCATTGTGATTTTCACTAAATTGTATGTAGGACCTCAGTTGTGAAATTTTTGTTTCGCCATCTTTATATTCACCCTCAGTGGCTTTTTTTCTGAGGTGAAATGTTGTGCTCTTGTTAGTCTGTTGTTTTGCAAACATTTAAAGCCAGCATTGTCCCTGAAAGGTGTAATCACAGTATCCCCCCATTTATTTAATCCCTGTCCCCGTGCTGCCTTATCACTTGTTTTGGCACAAGTGCTTGTATGACCATATGGTGCATCTGATGATGGAACTGATTCAATTTATTACTATTGTTTTTAACCATATTTTTTCCCAAGCAGAGTAGTTTCTAACTCATCTACTGTTCAGCTACACGGTCTCCTAGGGTGTCTTTTGTAAGTTTTTCTGCAGGTGGTTTTTTTTTCTATGTATTTTTTTTTAGTTTGGCTGACTGGAAGTTATAAACATGCCTTCTGTTTTGCAGTCAGTTCTTTTATTTATTTGTCTAGTTCCTTGGTGCTGAGGAAAGAGCTTATATTCCCACAGAATCCAGTTTTCATTTTTCTTTAGTTGTAAGTATTTTGGAACCCATGCGTGTGTGTATATGTTCTTGGGAATTTTTTCTTCCTCCATGCAATATTTTGTGTTTATTCATACTGGATATCAGCTGCAATTTTATTGCCAAGTCATTTTGTCTTGTGAGCCCTTTGTAGTAAATTTTACTTTTGATTATTACGAAACATTTATCACAGACATTTTAGTATTTGACCTTATTTTCAGGTCATATATGTGTATGTATATATGTAAACCTGCAATACAGGTCCAGGACACATCCCTTTGGGAGTCTGCCACTCAACTCCTCTGTTGTGCAACCTTATAATTAGTTTCTGCCTTTGCTTTCTTGTTTAACACTTTAACAAAAGGACCTTCCTTTTTATTTCAAGACCAAAATAATTTTCTCTCAAGTGAAGGCAAAGGCTTTTTTGGCCTTTGCTGAGGACTGTCTGAAGGGTTTTGAAGTCCACTAAAGTTTCTCTTCAGATATTTACTAATTATTTTTAAAAACACTAATATTGCTTGTGGGCCATGACTTTCTTCTGTTAGAGACAATTCTTCCTGACTTTTTTTTGCAAATAACCAAAGAGTATAAAGTTTCTCTGATTGCTGCTGTACAAAAGCATTTTCTGTACAATTGATTCATTTTGTTAAAATGAAAAAGCTGCCTTTTTATTTAACTGAAAACCTCTGCTGCACTGCACACTTGTGCTGAGTGAACAGGAGGGATGATTCTTTTAAAGAGCATCAGTCTTTATTCTGACTTGTAGTGATACTGGGCATGCAGAGATGCATCTTTCATTATTTTAAAACATTAATCCCTCTCGTTTTTCTTTACAAAGAAATAGACAGCCAAGATACTACTATCAGTTAGGGCAGTAAATCGAATCCCAGACTAAGGTGGTATTAAGCAAGCTGATGACAGTCATTCAGTTTCTCAAAACAAACTGTAGCTTTCAGATTTAGGCAAGAAATCAGGAAATAAAGTCTAGTAATGAAAATGTTTTGTACTGTATATGTCTGGGATGATTGAGTGAGTCATATTGTTATCAGTGTTTAAATAATACCTCCTTATTTTCAGTTTGGCATGCTAGGGAGATAGGCGGGTGTGTGCATCCTTTAACATGTCCAACTTAAGCTTGGTAGATCCAAAGGTTTCCTGTGACAAAGAGAAGCAAGATGTTGAGAAAAGAAACAGATATGGAGGGGGAGCATCCTTTCAGACAGCTCAAAAAATAGAAATAGTTTCCTTTTATGTTCTTCAGATCACACTGTAAGAATGGGATTGATTAATAGGGTATGAGATTTCCTGAGAGAGTGGTCCCAGTTGATTAGAGTTCTTTCCAACTTTTATTGAGTCTTAGATAATGGTAATTTATCAGGGAGGTTCGTCTGGCTTTTAGTGATTCAAGGAACTTTTTTTCTTGCAAAACAAAGGAAGAACAGGTGAAGAAGGAGAGGAGAGAGAGATAGGCTGAAAGTAAAGACAGATTAATCAAGAGGGAACAGAATAAGAGAGAAGAAAACCTCACTGAGAGCAACAGACTTAAGTATCGCATTCTGTTTGTTTTGTTCAAATGCAGTTTTTTAAGGCCCAAGTGACAGCGATAAAAAAAAAAAAAGCAAGTGGAACAAGATATAGATTAGAAAAATGGGTACATCAAGAATGAGGATATATCAACCACTACAATCTGGAGAATAGCAGAATTTTCTGATATTTGTTGTAAGCTTAGTCCTGGAGAAATTTATTATGAAAGCCTTTAATTCTGCTTTTAGTTATAGTTTTTACAGTGGATTTAATGTCATTTAGTTTAATGGTGCTATGTAAGAATTGTATCAGTGCAACAAAAAATAGCATTTTGCTTTGTTTATTGAAACTATAATATCAGGCAGTTGTATTTGGGGTTAAATATTCACTGTCTTGTGTGTTTCTGTAAGAATGCTTCATCTGAAGTCTCTTAAAAGACATTGTCCACACCTTGTTCATTAAATGATCCCATTCGGTCTGGGCAAATACTAAGATTCAGAATTTGAAACCCAGTCTTCTATATATATGCATATATATGCAAGTTGTCTTAAATGCGAATTTTCTGCTTTGACTGTATAGCTGGATCTTCCATGAAACTGTATGAAAACATCAGTATTTCATGTGGAAGTGCATTTTCTATATGCATTTAAGTTTCACCGAAGAACTGCACCATACTTAAGGATGCAGTTAACCAAATAAAAAGGAATTTCCAAATACAGAGAAAAAGCCTTTGATGATTAAGCCAGACTACCACTGTTCTTAAATTTCCTTATTTCAAAGTAAGTCCCACAGAAGAAACTTTAAGAAAATTTTCTCCCTGTGGTTACAGACAAAATCCAAATAGCCCACAGTGGAAATGAACCCCCCTATTAACCTTCTTCCATTTAAGGGCAATAAGATTTCGTTTTGATTTAATAAAAGATGATCTAGTTTCTTTTTCAGTTTGCTTGGATAGCTGCTTTATGGGCCTCGTCTTTTAATTGCTGAGATATGTACAGGTTAGATCCAGTAGCTGCAATAAAGAAAGATTATAAACTATCATGATTACTGACACGTTCTGCAAATTCTGAATCTGTTGACCTTCAAGTGTATTGGAAAGCCCATCTGTTTGGACAGGCTTTTGCTTTATAGGGGGCATTCTTTGTCTAATTGCAGTCTTATCTCTTTTGTCATGTTAACTAAAGTAAATTTCATATGCATGCACATAGTGCTGTTCAGCGGGTAAACCAGACTGTTTTCCTCAAGCCCTTTCCCCAGAAACCTCATGCATATTTGAATGTAATGTATGACTGTCTCTGCCACTGACTGGAGACCCATGTAGCTGAAATTGTCTTCCTAAATGAAGGCTAAGGGAGAAATTTTGACAATTTCACCACCATTTCATTCTTTTAATAGCTTTACTATTGGCTGGCCCCATGCATTAATTTACAATGAAGCTAAACTGAATTAGTCATATCTATAAAAGCTCTTCAGGGTTGCACTTGTTATACTAAACTGAAGTATTTCCAGCTGGTATGGCAGCTTGTAAGTCTTTTTTGGCAAAAATGTCATGTAATTTACCAATAGGTACAAAATAAGAGTTACTTCCAATTTGTTTTACAGATCCTACTGCATCAATGGTAAGTGCAGTTGCTCAGGGAGGTTGGGAAAGTTCATCAGATGCTGCTAATACAGTTCACACAAAACACCATTTTCAGTACCTTGCCATACCAATTTGACATGGCAAATGGAATGTTCCTCAGGCAGCCTTTTATGTAATGGGATTCAGTAACTGTTCACGCATATTATTATTTCAACAAAGTAAAAATAAATGGCCATCACCTCTCCTTACACTCAGTCTTGGTCTGTCTTGAAAGCCAGAAAATTCAGTCATTGAGGCTTCATTTTCCTGTTTCAACTACTGAATATTAGCATGTATTTTCCCCTTCTCTTTGTTGATTACGACGATATTAAGAGCATACTTGAACATGAAGAGCTTCTCTTGTGAATCAGTTACAATGGTATTTAGAATTATTTTTTTTCTAGGTTCTTAACAAATTGTAGCTTTGCTTTCAAAGTATTCTGTTTCAGGTGAAAGCAGGGGATTTTTGTTGACTGAGCTAAGATGAGGTCTATTTAGGGGAAGGTAAAACAGTTATTGGGGATAAAGGCTACTTTACTTCAACATGGAAGTGGGAGAAATCAGGTTAGTAAGTGCACCTATTTCAAGCAGTGTGTGTGTAGTTCTCACAAGGTTACATATAAGTACTCCTGATTCCTATAGACCTACCAAAACCAGAATTTTATAGTTTTTCTGGGTATTAACCCCTGTGAAAGTGGATGCTACAAGTGGAACTAAGGATTATAACTGAAATTATTTTTACTTAAACACCACATTTTGTATCATATTTACCAAAATGTCTCTTAGAAATTATAATTGGCTTGCCTATCCCAATGTCAAAGACAACATTTGGGTTTACATTCATCACTTGATAGGGCATTTCTTCATATGACCAGCCATCTGTTTTTACTCTTAGTCTATTCTACTAATATTTCACCTTCTGTTAATTCATCCACTGGCTTCAGAATTATTAGCAACGATATGTTATTTTTGATGTCCAATGTACTCCTAGTTCTAAAGTGTAAATTTAATGAGTCTTCAGCAACTAATGAGGTGAAAGAGTCTGAGTTCCCAAACAAAAAGTCTCCGTCCTTTAGTGAACTATGTTAACATGAGGGTTTTTTAGGGATTTTTTCATACATTTTGGTAAACAATTAAACATTAGGCCCTGTTGATGTGAGTGATTCCTTACAGATGAACTTTTCTGTCCTTAGAGTTGCATATAGAAATCAGTGAATCCAGGCATCCATGTCTATAACCTCAGATGCTGAATGGGAGCTACTGTTTTGAACCATCACTCTTTAAGACAAGATGTGCAAACTGAGAGTCTTTTGATTCAGTGGGATCAATGAATAAAGTCTGCAGTGATGAGTGCAGTAAAGGTGATCTTGGGAGCTGTATGATCTCAGGGCAGGCTTGCCTTTTTTTTTAACAAAAGCGTTCACGTTAATTTTGTTAAAGTACATTAAGTTGCCCAATGTTGTGCTAAGGACATTAGAAATCACAAGCTTTGATAAAGGACAGAGCCTTGCACAGCCTCAAACAAACTAGGTGGTTTACATTCTTTAAATTTTATGAAGAATGATATTTGAAAGTCAGTAATTATTATCCCAAATAAAATTTTTCACTGATTCAAAATAGGATAAAATGAGTTTTTCTCTCCAAAAAATTTCTGACAGTCAACTGAAAAATAGCAAAAATATCTACTTAAAGAGAAAAAAACCCAAAACAAACAAAAACCTACTTTAAATCTGCTTAAAAAAAAATTAAAGTAAATCTGCTGTAATTCAACTACATTCTACTAAAAAGGTGAATTTAGCTATCTTCACTTAGGGGAAACAAAAAATACCTGAAAGCAATGGAGCACTAGGGCCTAAGTTATGATGTGACCTGATGGAAAACACAATAAAAAATTGTATGTAAGTGCAAATTTGCTCTAGAGATCCAGTGAACCATCTTCAATATGGAAGTACGATCTTTTCCCCTCAGGATTCTTAAGCAGGAGGTTTTTTCCCCTCTCTTTCCTTTATGTATGGTAAAATCTTGGTTATTATACAGACTGGATTATATATTTTAATAGTATGCAGACATCAAATACAATTTGAATTATATCAAAGGTATGTATTGTTTTATAGTCCGGTAAAAAGTCCTTAAGTATCTCTATAGATTTTCTTGGCTTTCCAGATACTTAAATAATAATTCCCATTTGGTTGTAACTATTTAATACATTGTATTCAATTTATTTTATTATCTTTGATTATTCAGTAGACTTTCACAAAAATGAAGCCACAGATTATAAATTTATTCAGTTCTTGGCGCTGGCTTTGCTTTTTCTAAGAAATACCGGCATTGTCCAGAGTTATTGATCAAAAAGCTCCCCTTTTCTAATTTCCAGAGTCTTTAGCTTTTCATGTTAATTGTGTGACTTTTTAAAAGCACAGCTGCTATGGTAAGTACTACAGATAAAGGAGCCAATGCAGGGTGCAGAAAAACAGTATACTGAGAGCCAAAGATTACTGCCTTTTCTTACTAAGAAAGTGAACTGTAAGACTTGGCAGAAATTGATATTTCTGTTTGAGGTGTATCCTTCCAAATAATAAATGACAAAATACGTCTGTCCAACTGAATCTTAATTCAGTTGAGTATAGATCTCTGTAATGAAATCTGAAATTAAAGAATACAGTGTCCTGACAAGTTGTAAGTGACAGAATGCAGGTCCTGCTGTTGTTGCTGCCTTAATTACTCGGGGTTAGTGATGACTACATTTTATGATGTTATGACTTTCTCAAAAATAGATAAAACTAGTGAAAGGAATAATATAATTCCTTGACTGGATTCTGAAGATTTTTTCTTCTCTGTTTACTTTAGGGTATGCTTGTGTGCAGTTTGATCCTAGCAACTCAGGTGCAGTTTAATGTATTAGTAACTGAAATGCTGGCATCTGTAAAAAATACCCAAGTCTGTGTGTTTTTTACACTGTTATCCTCTCGATTTATGTGCACATGTCAAGTCACAACTTGGTCCTGAAGCTAAATTTATTACTGCTCACAAAGCCATGTGCTATACTCTAATTTCTTAGAGAACTCAGATATTGAAAAGAAGATTGTACTGTTGGTGCTTATGGCATTTTAGAAATTAGGAAATGTATGGCATAAGCTAAAGCTTATTGTAAGGCATTTCCATTGACTTAGACTCTCGTGAAGCACTTGAGGATGAAAAGGACCTGCCATCACCAATTGCTCTCCTGGTTTGGTGGGAAGACTTATAGCTTAATTAGTGATTTTCATTGTTTCTGGGTAGTTTCTCTGAAGTAGATAAACACAGTGAGTTATGACAAAGGGTTTGAGAGGTATATCTGTGAAAGTGAACTCCCACCTAAATGACAACCATTACATGCAGCTCAGGTTGTTTCAGGGAACAGGTCAAAAGGAAGTATCCACTTTGGCAAAGGGAGTATTTCTGTAGTTGTAAAATAGTTAGATCCCTTTTTTTTATGCAGAAGTCTTTTGTTGGGTCTAGTGAAAATTATGAACATGATACTGAATAAAAAGTTAAGTTATTCTTTCAAATATTTCAAGCATTCAGTGAAAGATAAGAACACGTGGTACTACACGTGTTTCTGGCTAATGTGAAATGAAAATTTTCCACTTGAAGTATGGCTCATAAGAGAGAACCTCCAGGATTTTTCCTGTTCTTAGTATCTGATAAAATTGTCCATTTGATATCAGCCTCTCCTATTCCTGTTTTTACTGGATTGTCAATATTCTCCAATAATTCAGAGGCTTTGGGATATAACCACAGGTTCTTGAGCATGCTGACCTAATTCACATGCAGTGGTAGTCAAGATACCCTTATAACTTTGCTAACTTAAGGCAATCTTAGTATTTGAATCTTTGCCCATATCCACCTTTGAGAACAAATAATAGGCATATAAAAAGTTAAGAGCCCTTTCAAACAATGCACCGTATTAGTTATCAGGAATGATTTTCTAGTTAAGACATTGCACAGGGATTCATAAGGTGCAAGTTCATTTCTTGGCTCTTCCATGTGCTTGCTGTGCTTTATTCAGTTTTTTTGTGTCAGCATTTTAAAGACAGCTAATGATGGTTCACGTTGCCCAAATCATGTTGACATTTACCATTTCAATCTATATTACTTGTGTTTCCAGTTGTCCTTATCAGCACATTTTATGGCAAGAGAAAAAATTACTAAGATAATGATGTATCATTGTAATAGAGAAGTAGTCCAGATATAAACTATGTTCTTAAAAGGTTATTGATTAGAGATCTGTTTAGCAAATACATAGTCTAAATTTATACATGCAACTTCTCTAACTTACTTTGTAATCCTTGGCATTTGTGTCTCGATTATAGCTGTCTAAAATATGGAACAATAATCTTTATTGTCTCACAGACACATTCAATCAAAGGATAGTCATGTATCCAAAGTGTAAGAACTTAGAGGCAACTCTTGGATTTTACCGTAATTACAGGCATTATATTAGAAAAAAAATGCTTAGATTTGCTGTTTCTTCAGTATTTTATACATGCTTAAACCTATAATCACAAGTATATTCTGAAACATAGTTTATTTAAATAGTTCACATCAAAACCAAATCATAACACAGAAAAAGGCATTACATACAAAATGAAAGGCACATTTCTTGTACTTACCTGAGATTCCCTCTGTGAAGGGAAAAATACAACAATCTCTGAAACTGTTAGTTCTCAGAAATAGACATCTGTGACCACTAATGTAACAATTGGGCCCCAGAATTCTTGGACCATGTGCTTTGTTTTACCTTCATTTTAATGGATATGTGGATAATAACACCATTAATATTTGTTGAAATATTAGAAAGTCCCCAATAAGGAAGTCAGCACTTAAAAAACATTTTACAATAGTATTTAGATTGTTGTCCACCCATATATATTATTTAGATTTTTTTTCTGAACTTACTTCAAAGTTCAGCCTTCCAGTGTTAGATTTACATTATGTTTTCCTGCACACTGGCCTTCACACTATCAGAGGAGGGCCACAAAGATGATCAGAGGGCACTTCTCCTATGAGGACAGGTTGAAAGAGTTGGCATTGTTCAGCCTGGAGAAGCGAAGGCTCTGGGGAGACCTTAGAGCCCCTTCCAGTACCTAAAGGAGGCCTACAGGAAAGATGGGGAGGGAGACTTTATGAGGGGAGTGTAGTGATAGGACGAGGGGTAATGGTTTTAAACTAAAGACGGGAGGTTTAGATTACTGTGAGGGTGTTGAGACGCTGGAACAGGCTGCCCAGAGAAGCTGTGGATGCCCAGACCCTGGAAGTGTTCAAGGCCAGGCTGGATGGGGCTTTGAGCTCTAGTAGGAAGTGTCGCTGCCCAGGGGAGTTGGAACTGGGTGAGCTTTAAGGTCCCTTCCAACTCTAACCATTCCAAGATTTTATTATTCTATTACCTTGCTATATATAATTAAATCTAAGTAGGAATGTTAAGTCTAAAACTTTTCATATCAGTATATGTTTTCTTTCCTATAAGATGTATTCATAGCCTGAATTTAACATAGCTACATTTTTTCAAGGTATTGAGGAGGCTTTTATGTAAATATAACAGATGCAGCATTCCATCAGGCCTAGATATTTTAAATATTTTTAACAGCTTGATCTTGAAAATATAAGCACAGAGATGAAATCCTGGCCTCATTAAATTCAGTAGGATTTCATTCTGCTGTTTCAACCCTATGGAATCCCTTTTCTTTCCCATTTGTATATTGCTTAAGTTACTGTCATGAAATCAGACCTAGATAAAGAAAGCACATTATGACCAGCCAGTATTATAATTTATGTATACAGTATTGAATCTTACTCTTTAGTTTGGCCAAAAGCTCTTTTTCTACCAGATGATCTGAAGTCAAAATGGGTCAGTTGCCATAATAAAGATATAAGATGCTGTTAAAAATACTTGAAAATTTGAGTTCTGAACAGTTCTTTCTTCCACTTTCACAACATAAATCATTTATGTTATCCAGGTGTGATGAATATTAAATGATCTATGGAAGAAATCATATTAACAGACTTCTTTTATTATTAGAACGACTGCAGGGAATTATGGTCAATCACTTGAATGAGAGATGTGTAAGGCAAAATAATAAAATATGAAGATTGGATAATAAATCATTTCAATCAGGTTTGAAAGTAATAAACATACAGAAGCTAAAAAGCTAGCACTTTGACTAATGGAGCCATGAATTTCCTACTCCTTGAGGGCCTAATTCTTCCTTCTCCTGGACACATACAATTGCAAACACCATGCCGCTCTATGAAAATACATCTATATATTGAGAAATTTATCTACTTGATTTTTTACCTTTGGACATTCACCTTGAAATGCAAAAAGATGTCAAATTAGAGTGCTCTCAGATTCTTGTGACAAAAGTCTTAAGATACCCAGTTATTTCCTTAAAGAAATAATGCCATCAGTGTTGTTTTAACTTGATGGCTACTGAGCAGATTTGCTTTCCATGGAAAGATAGTACCTCTCTCTGATATACAGTATGTAAAAGGTAACGTTCCGGTTTTCCTCCTTATCATGACAAATTCCTAGATCAGGAATGAGACACTATTTTTCAGAACATGCTTAATCCTCTGACTATTCTTTTGATGTACATTATATAAATATTGTATAACACATAATTGAAATGATACGGTTATTTGGCACAGTAGTGGCAAACTTTAAAACTGTTGGCATATCATCTGCTCTGATCCTTGTCTTTGAAAATGCTGGTCATCTCCTGTATGACACTATTTTAATTTTAATGACAATTTTAGCCTGCTTTTTGTAACTGCTTTAAAATCTGTGACACAAAAAGTTTACTAGGTTTAATTACTGTTATTAAATACTAAATGTACCTAAAATATCATTCCCTTTATACTTTTGCTTGGTTTCTGGGTTGCAATCTCTGTTTTGTGCCCTTTTATTTTACAGTTTTTCTATCTTCCTTCCGCTCAAATAATTTTATTTTCTTTTTTTAAATTTATTTTTCCACAGCCTGAAGAAAACTCAAAATAAAATGGGAAAATATTATTAGAATTGTCACTTTGAATCAAAATTTCCATTCCCCAAAAGCATTTTTAAGGTGAATTTTATTTTTGTTTTCTTACTGTGCTCACATTTTCCAGATAACAAAGGAAAAGGGGTTGTTGGCTTCTTTTTCAGTTCAGAATAATACTGGATTGCAAGAAGCTGAAAGCTAAGTACCAAACTATTCTACATTAACTTGACCTATACTAATTGCTGGTCAAGAATGACAAACCCAACACATCAGTGACCTTGAACACATAAGGTTTTGCTCAACTCACTGGAAAGTGCTTAAGGATGCCATGTGTTAGAACAAGATGTTTATTACCTGGCAGTCATCAATGGGCTGAAACTGCTTGTGAGCTTTGATTTTTTTATTTTTTTTTTTTGTAGCAACAGCATTGCTTACTAAAAGTATGTTTTTAATATGTTTTATTAAAAGGATTAACTTGTCCTCTGTCTGGTCAGGAGGCCTAGTCCAATGAGCTAAGCATGTCTGGGGACTGAAGGGGGTGTATTTACTGCTCTTACTCTGACTTGCATTACAGGTCTAGAAAGAACATATACTTCTTTATGTCTCACATTTTTCCATTCTGAGAAACAGGCTATTATTTTACAGGCTGTTTAATGTTTTGTCGAATGGTGGCAAACAAGTTGTCTCAGTAGTGTAAGGATATGAAATTAAAAAAATTATATATTTACCCTTTTTCTGTCCTAGCCCTTTATAGACCGGAGCTAAGATGGCCTGTTTTGTTTCCTGTACCTTTCCTATGCCTCTGCATTTCTGTGCCTATGCCTTTATTTCCTACTGCCTTATATTAAGGCAGCAGTTGGGTTTATAAATGGAAAATAAAGTATCCTTGTTGAATGAAAAGGCTATAAAATGTCTGGGAGAGAAAGCCTACAGTAGTGTATGAGCCTATTCTGAGGATGTCCATTAATGCCCTCATATTAGTTAAGGCCTTTAACAGTGCATTTTTGATGTGAAAATAGTCTCTACCCTTCATGAATAATTATGATGGGAGTATCATCATGTATAAGGCAATTTCTGTCATTCACTTATTCTTCTAAAAAGATGTTTGAGATCTCTAGTCATTCATAGCTCTACTTCCTTCATAATTTTTCTTACCTTTCTGTTTTTATTTACAGCCCAAAATGATTGTGATTTTTTCAGACAACTGCCTATGGCTCTTTCACAAGTGACCTGTAATGCCTTATTATTATTTGGTCAATTCATTGTATAACAGCCAAGTATAATTTGTGTTTACATCGCAAGAAACTACAAGACTTGTTACCCCAGAAGAACTAAGAGACCAAAAATAGACAAATGTCTTTGTGCTTCACTAATGGAAGACAGTAAGAATATTATTTTAAATAATTGTTTCATATGCTTTTTGATTCTTCATCAAGTCATTGTCTTTGTGTGCTTTCTACTAACGCCTACAAAAAGGACATAATTTATGTGGCCACTGTTGCCTTTTGCTAGATAGAATATTTGAGACATCACATCTAATAATGTTCAGCTAAGGTGTAAATTACCATTTCCTGCATCTTGGAGGCAGAATTCAACTGGTACTCAAATACAAGCCAGGTAAAAATTCCTGACCGATACTGAAAACATTAACTGATACCTAAAAGAGAAACAGCTCTTCCTAGAAAGTGTCAGAGGGAGGGAGGTGGAGGAGTGTCATTTGATGCAGAGAAAGAAAGGGTGAATAGACAGACATAATGCTAGAACTGAAATATGGGTCATATTTAGTGTTTATCATATTTGCGGGCTTTTCTTTTAAAAAACAAACCCTGTGATACACTGAAGTAAATGACTGTCTGAAAGATGGTGCAAACCAATTATATCTAAATGTTTCTGAGGTGAGCAGTCACCCTTATATAATTCCATAGCAAGCAGCCTCAAGGTGCGTATTCCAAAGAGAAAAGGACGTACCTCTTAGAACAGTCTAAATCAGTTAAACTCTATTTAACAAGTCTTTTTTTTGGACGATAAAACCTAGTGTAGCTGTGGTATGCTCTGGTACTCCTGCTGAAGAAGAGAGATCACTTTAGAGCTGGAAAAGTAGCTGGTGGGCAATATGCACTAGAAGGTCAACTGCAGCTTGGTTGAAGCCTTACTACCAAACAGGATAAAATTTCAGACTTTATAAGCTTTATGGGTCACCACAGCAAAAGGAGAGAACTCCAGTGCTACTGTTTTGCACTTTGTCAAAGAGGAAGCTGGTTATTGACTGTTACCCTCTTTTTCCTTCCTTTGGTGTTTTCTTCTTTTCTTTAAGTAGTGCTTTTTTAAGCTATTTTAGAGTACAACAATATAGCTCACTGAGCCCTGAGACAGTTCAGTTTAATTTGGCGTAAGTTTTTCAACTGGGCATTAATTTTTCAGAATTGAACTTTGCCTTTTCTGCTTCCAGTTGTGAGTTGGAAGAGGGAACTCTTTGCGTTCTCTTGCCTTCAGACATCAACCAGTAAAAAGTTTGGGGTTTATAGCCTTAGGTAAAAAGGTTTATGCTTTTCCTTTTCTCCAATGATTTTTTCTATCTACTGTTAAGACATGCTTGTTATTCTTCCTTGTTTGTTAACAGGTCTATATTAGCAAGCAGCTAATATCCCCGACTTACCTTCAGTGTTAAGTTTGTACAATAATTTCCCAGCCGGGAGCAAAGCAGAAGTCAGCTTAGTCTTGTAAGGTTGTGCCACATGAGTCAGAACTAATTGTGGCTGATGACTACTTTAAAGGAAATGTAAATGCACTGTGAAGTGAATGAAACAGAGAACAGCAAAAAAACAGTTTCAAGTGGGGCTGGAAGTTTGCTGAGGGAGTTTTGTCTGAGTCATTCCAGCTCCATACTAGGTAGATGGCTAATATGTTTTGTGACCTTGTCTCTGTTCACCTTTTGCAAATGAATAGCTTCCCAGGTATCTGTTCTTACAGGATTGCTTGTTTCTATTTCCTTTTTTTAAACTTATTCAGAAGTTATTTTTCTTTTTAACTGCTTATTCTTTTTCCTCCCTCAAAGCAGTGTTCTGTTCCAGCAGCTCTTCAGCTTTTACTTTTGCTTTGATCTTCTTCAGTCCTTTCTTGTGCATTTGATTTATAGTGTTCTCTTCCTGTCAAATCACAGTTCTCTGTTGTAGCACTTACCACTGCAGATACTGCATACAAGACCTCTTCTGTAAGAATGGAAATAATACAAACCTTGTCATAACTAATCATGTCATGTGATGAGGGCCTGGAAATTAAATTACTCTCTTCATAACAGAACTGTGTATGACACATTCACTTCTTTTATAATGCCTTCTTTTCCCTTTGCCAAGGAAGTAGTTTTCAGAACTTGAGAAATCACTGATACTGACGCATCTGATTATTGCACTGCAGAAGCCCGTAGTAGTCAGAAACATACACTGCTCTCCTTTGGCTAAGGTGATCCATTTAAAATGCCATCAGTTTGCCAATAGTCGATTTCCCTGTAATCTCCTTCATCAATAATCATTTATTTCCTTGTAATTCAGAACAACAGAGTAACTATGGATACAGCTGCTCAGTGAAACAAACTCAGCTCTTCTGGCACTTGATCCTCCCCCTCTGGTGACAGCAAGATTCAGTAACTTACAGGACCCAGCCTTTACTGAGGGAATCTAGCCATTTCTTGTCCAGTGAGCTGAGTATGTAGAACTAACATTTGCTTTCATATACTTCATGTTTGCAGGACATGTTCAAATGCTAGAAAGATTAATTTTCTCCAAATCGATCCTAAGTTAATCTCTTTAACTTAAATGTACGTATAAAACATATATATTTGTCTAAGCAAATTAACAAATACCCCATAGCCTTGTCTTAGAGGAATAAAAATGAAAAAACAGCAACCCTTAGAGTTGTTTCATAGGAGAAATAAAGTGTCTAGTCCATGAATACATCATTAAGGTACTGTTGCAAAATTTCTCTTGAAAAACTGAAGTTAATCAGATACTTGACTATTTATTTTTAAATGAAAAAATGTTCTCTAGCTGTGTCATGATACTGAATCTATAGAAAAAAGTAGTAATTATACCACTGTACAAAGGCTCTTGGAAGACATTATACCAGGATAAAGGCAATAAAAAAGAGAAATAAAAAACCCACATAAACATCAATTTAGTCACTGCAGTCAGGTTGGCTATTCTGTTAATATTTTTCTATTCACAAGAAATAATAACAAAACATCTTCTATATTTTGCTTTCTGTCTCCAAATTTATGTGATCTTTTCATTTTTTGTGAATGTTTCCTTTTCAAAACTACTAGGTGGAGACTCCAAAGCTCTGGAGTCACAATGGAGAACTTGTGAAGCTGCTGTCCTATATTTCTGAGTGGAATAACACCTACACACACACTGGCATCATGTTCTACTGTCAGAACGTACTACAACAGTGTCGTTTTTCATGTTATTTTTGCTTCACTTAATACCAGGAAGAACTGTACTTTTGTTCATTAGTTTTACATTGAAAACCCAAACAGGCTAGTTGGGGGTGACAATTTCATAGCCTATCTGAGCCATCTGTTTCAATACTTTGCAATCCCAGCTGTCTTCCTAGTCCAACTAGGGACCTTTGTTTTTTTATCTTACCTAGTGTTGAAAGGAAAACCATCTTATTTTCTTCTTCTTTTCAAGTATTTGCTGTGTATCTGATGTTTTATGCTGCACCTCTTCTCCCTAGATTAAACAAATCTTGTTCCTTCAACCCATTCTTCTATCTTACGTTTGCAGGTTACTTATTATTCTTATGCATTCCTTGTATTTTCTCCAGTTGGTCTACCTATTGCTTAAATTGGACACAGTCTGCAGCTGAGATTTTATAAGTAGCACATGCAGTGAATTGGTGACTTTGCTTTTCCTATGTGCCACAATGTTTGCCTTTCTGTCAGAAGGGCAATATTCTTGACTTTTCTTTAGTTGTGATCAAATACCTTTTTTGAAGAAATTGCTTAATTTACACATAGAGAACTTGCATTTATCCATAACAGATTGCTTCCAGTAATCTCATAATTTATTCTAATCTTGTCTGGTATGTTTTTCAGCCTTCAAAGAGTGGTGTTGTCTGGGAACTTATTAAGTACATGCTTCAACATTCAGGTTGACACCATATTTTAAGAAAGGCTGAGGAACACAGCTCTAGCTCAAATCTTTGCAAGTAAATTGTCCAATTTTGTATGTGCCTAAATGCAACAGTAACTAAACTCATTAATGGAATTTAATAACAATCCTCAGGTGATTAGATATTTGTAGTGTAAGGTTTGTAAGGACCAATGATAGAATGATAACAATAGCTTTTTAAATGAATGATACGTTCATTTACATATTTTCTAAGTTTACCACCAACATGTTTGTAAGAGTTATATTAAACAGACCCAAATAAAGAGTACAACAGTAGTAGCCCAGCAATAACAAGATTGACTTAAAAGACTTGTGCCATCATCACACAGACAATATTCAGGTTCTGTTCGCAATGGTAGGAAAGTCAGTACTACAGTAGGTCATTCAGCTCCCCGATGTATCTACAACAATGTTATACTAAAGAGCAAAGTTTCAGAGATCTCTTACAAGTATGTCTCTCTACTTCATAAACATATATCTTTTGGAAGTAAACCCAGTAAAATCTGTTCTACTAAACTAGCCACCTCACAAAGCTGTTTTAAAATCATTCACTAGATACTCATAACAATAATCATACGTCATCAGTCATTGTACATATTTGATTGCCATTTCTTACAGGTTTTCTAATTCACCTGCAGTTATTCAGTAAATTATTTGGATTAGATTCACTTACAGCACCAACTAAAATGGGATTCTGCTCCTTCTTGGAGCTTGCGAGATACCCAACTTCTTGGTTATCTAGTTGACAATAAATGGACAAGCAAACAATGGTATGATGGAGTAGTTATTAAAAATCCTAGGGAAAAGAAAGAACAGAAAAGTGTAATGGTGCTAGAAAGAAACACGTCGAACATATAAATTTGAGAGGACTTCTTAGCAGCCTTCAGTAAATGACTAGCTTGAAAAATGACAAGATGTCTAGCATCTACAGAGCTGAAAGTGTTAATGAGACAGAATTTACTGAAACCATTAAAACTTCCTGAGCCTTATCTATTTGGCTTATAAAATAGTGAGATAAAAGAAGCTTCTGTTGGATTGTATGTATCAATAGATAGCTTTTTTAAAGTATAGAAGACAGCTGTTTTATAGACAGCTGAAATTACAAAACCAAACTTATTTCATGTTGATCAGTCATTTACAGGTAAAAACTTAATTACAGACAAAGGTAAAAAATAAAGCTGTATTTGAATCTACAGTGGACAAATGAAAAGCTTTTTTACACTCTGAGTGGTTAAATATTAGCTACCTGTATGTAAGCACACAGAATCTATATACTTATATATGAACTTGTTGAAGAACAGTATTTTGAACTGATAAAAAGAGGTAACTATCCTTCTCTTATGCTACTCTAGGCAGAGAGTCTATTTTTTCAGCCATGTTCCCCTTCATCTCTTTAATCTTTAAAATGTTTGAATGTTATTAAATGCTGAGAACTCTTTCTCTTATCTCATATGTTGAAATTAGCATCACCCATATGTAAATCTGTCCAAACTTCTCTTAGAGGATTATGAATATCTGAAACCATAGCATGTAAATAAAAGTATGCTGGGAAACAAAAGAACTGTTGACAATTGAGGAAAATATTTATTTGAAGGTAACAAATTTCTGAACAATATATTCAGGCACATTTAGATAAATTTTTTCCCTTTCTAAAAATCTCAGATACAGAGCTAGATATAGATTTAGCAATAAACATAAGCATACAGACAGGGATGTCAGTGGGATTTTGAACTGTTAGCAAAGAAATAATGATTTTTCTGAGTCTCCTCTGGAAAACCTCCTTGTCAACAGAGAAAAGCTTTCTGAATGTTTACCAGGGCTGATGATTTCACTGTCACAGACCTGATTCAAATGAATCCATTGCATAGCATGAACACCTTTATCTGTGAAAGCATCCTAAGGATCATGTTGTGTATTTCACAAGAATTTGCTGAGCTCCAAGTCACGCAGCAAGTATAAAAACCTGTGCAATAAGTTAGGTCTGTATTGGCTTCAGAAATACCTAAGAAAAGGAATAAACTAAGGAATCATGGAATCTTCGGAGTTGGATGTGACCTCTAAAGATCATCTGATCCAACTCCCCTGCTAAAGCAGGATTGCCTAGAGCACTGGTAATGGCTTCATGGAGCATACTGGTAATGGCTTCATGGAACATAAATTGGATAACCACATACTTTCATTTACTTAAGTGCAGTGCTCTAGTCTGTGGTCAGTTGTCCATTTATTGTATTTTAACGCATTTATGGTTATTTGGTAATACAGAGATAAACACAAGACACTATCTAATATTCTTGTAAAAGGATAGAAAGTAAGAAACCTAGGCATAGTGCCAATTTTCCTGCTACATGTTAATTAAGTTTACTGTAGCTCTTTCATCAGTGAACCTTAATATCAGTATGTTAGTCCATTACTTTTGTGGAATCTTCTTTTCTGTGTTTGTAATGGCTATGAACAAAATTCATCCCTTTGGAAACCTTCAGGGATGAACATGGACCTGCTGACCTTAGGCCTAAAGTATAAGTAGTTTCAGTGTAAATTAAGCAGGGTTTTCATTTATACAATCAGGAAAACAACATATGTGTTGTGTTAAATTTGTGTTTTCCAAGACTTTTCAGGCTGCACAGCTTTTCATGAGGCTACAGGGAAGTTCTGTGTTCTCTCTGTGAAGTTGTCCTTGTTTTCTCTCTTTTTTGGCTTCAGTCTCAAATATCTGGGAGGAAAAAGGTGGAGCACAGCTTATACTTAGAGGAATGAATGAAAGGAGTGTAAAAAAACTGAAAGTAAACAGAGCTTGGTTTTAGTAATTGTACTGGAACTGAATATCAGTATCTACCTTCAGGAGAGCATAGTTTATAGTTCTTTGAAATCTAGGCAAAGATTTTCCATGAGATTTTGAGCCCTGTATGCTGCAGAGTGGCTGTCTTACTTTTGGCTATGATTGTATGTAGTTGGCAGAATTATGCTTTCTGTGAATTAAGCATGGGCCTGGCATACACTTGTAAAGCTCTGTGATGTAAAAGCTGAACTATATTAATACAATCCTGCTGCTTGGAATGGTATTATTATAAATGAAAACTAGCAGTGTCAGTATGAATTTCTGGATATTTTTTGTTTGGTTTTGTATGTGGAAAACTGTCATAACCACCACCAAAAGATGAACTATAAATAGAAAACAAAGTGTTCCTGAAATCATGAATCAATCAAAACAATGTTCATAAGTGATTTGAGAAGTCCAGTAACCAAGAGCTATCAAATTCAAGAGAGTTTTAAAACTTTTTAAACCCCTCAGTGTTTTCAACAGAAAGATTTAGTTCTGTTATTTAAACAGTATTCAGAATATGCATCAAGAAGAACTGAGAGATTAGATATAGATGAAGACATTCAAAACGTGGTCAGCAGAGAGAGGGACTACAGACTTATTCTTGCACAGTGGAATACACCAGCAAAGTTTAACAGGCCAGTGCTGGCACCAGTTAGTTCTAGATGTGCCTCGAAACTGGGCAGACTTGAGATAGATGGTTCAAGCTATGGGTGGACCACCAACATCAAGTGGAGCAGCAGACTTTGCTGATGATCTATGATTCAGTGAAGGATGAGCTCAAGGTCAGTTCTTATTAGTAACGTAGGCAATATAACTTCTGGTTGTTTCTGCTGCTTCCTGACGTGTAATTTTTTCCTTGGGGAAGAGAACGTGTAACTGCATAAAGTATTTACTCTTACATTATTTTTTAACATATTCTTGCCTCCTTAACAAACACACAGACAGTTCTGATAGTTTTGTAAATATTGCATTGCAGGCACAAAAGCAGATTTTAAGGTTTGGCTCTGTATCTCTAATCTCTGTCCCTGCAGAGTGACTTACTAATGACGGTTTGTTGTTTGGAGTTTAATTAAGAAAAAGTTAAGTTTTACTTACTTGTGTTCTTACAATTAAATGCAAATAAGTTTAGAAGAACATGCTTGGGTGTGCAAAGCTGAATAATACTGGCAATCCAATAAGAAACAATAAGTATAAAAAGGCAGCTTAATTCCCAAATAAGGCAGAGGACACCAGTTACACAACAGGCTATTATGTATAGACTTGCAGAGGGTGAAGTGGTGGTTAATAATTAACTGTAAATCTCATTCAAAATAATACATACTAAAAAGTATTCACTGACTCTGGTATGTTTGTATATTTCCTTTAGTTCATTTTTTCTTAAGCAATTCTTGGTTTGTTTTCCATTGCTTCCTTGTTGGACTTGCTCCTACATCCAGACCATCATATTTGACCTGATCCTGGACAACTGCAGTATGAATACGCATTCTATCTTTTTATCTGTCCTTAAGGCATGATACCTAGAATATTACCCTGCATGCAAATACATATATATGCATGCAAATTTCTTATGATGAAAGTAATGAGAACTAAATGAATATAAAGCATAGTGTTAATATTCATTAAATTAATGCTATGAAAGCCTTGCATAAGCAATTCTATCACACTGACAAGTGTTACCTTAAGAAGTTTTTTTAAGGGAACATCAAGGTTTCTAGTACAATTTTGTATCCCTTTTCAGTTGGGTACATTTAGCATTTGCGTATTCTTATCAAGATAATTCAGACTGGACATGTGACTAAAGTTGGGCACTTACTAAATCAGGGATTTACAATGGAATTTTCAAAAGTGCCAAAGAAGTTTTGAAAAATCCAATAAAAGGCAGTATTTCTATCACATCTGATTCTTGGCTATCCATTTAGAACAGAGCAAAGCTTACTTCTAACAGCAATTTTAAAACTTGAGGTTAATAAAATTTATAATCTGTACTAAGTTCAACCACTTATGGTATTTCATGGTTTTGTAAGCTAAAACAATATTATACTAATATGATCTCAAATTTCAGAATTCATGTGATTGCCTGAGAGATTCAGAAAAGATTTTTTTTTCCTATTAATGGTTTTCCAGAGTATGTTTATTGGCTGTTTTGGTTTTGTTTGATGAACAGTAGGCAAGCCAGTAATCGGACATAAGGTAGCTAATTCTGTCATATTCTATATGGCAGATACCCTTATTAGCAAGCTTAGAAAAAAATAGAGCACCTAGAAGGGCAGTGCAAGTTTTCTAAAGTAAACTTTCTAAACTGGAGCCAGCTGACATTGGCTCTGCAGACATGGGGAACCTTCTAGTAGCTTCTTACAGAAGCCACCTCTGTAGCTCTTCCTGCTACCAAAACCTTGCCACACCAACCCAATCGTAGCTGCAATCAAGTAATGACTTTTAACTGCCCACCTTGATTACAAAGTGGGTCAGGACTAAAATCTTAAATAATACCAAGTGATACACTAAGGCTCACGTAACTGACTACTTCCATGGAAATTGAACTGGTCACTGTGTAAACAGAGACTTAATAAATACTCTTCCCTTTACAGAGGAAAAGAAATTTCCCTCATGAACAGTGAAATCACAGTTAATTCTTTAAGGGTGAATGCGTGAATATTATAAAATTCTTGTAAAACGTGAATTAAATGAGTGAAAAAAATCTGTAAAATATATTGAAGTAATCTGCCCTAGTAATTAACAGACATTGCATCTATTCTTTATTTTTATTTAGGTATTCTTTAGCAAAGGGTAAATATTTTTTTAATGAGAAATCAAAGTAATTCTAACACCCTTGTGGCAGTGATTCCAGTTGCTTCTTTACAGTTACTTGGGAATTTTTAGTACTCTTCCCTGGGAGAGTTCAGACACCTCATTAAGACACTCTCAGAGAAGCTAAGAAAAATCACCTGTGCCTATTCAAACTCAAACACTTTAAAACCTAGGACAGAGCTTTGTGCTCAGTAGTTGTAGATGGATATTGTAGATTGTTGTTAACAGTCCTTGTTTTTGTTCTGTATGAATTTGACATGGCTGGTAGGTGCAATGTGTTTGAGGATTTTTGTGTCCCTTAGTTTCACTTCTTCCCCCTCATCCTCCCTCCCTCCACCCCAAGCATGAAAATATTAAGCCCTAGCAAGGTTATTTATTTTGGTTTAACCCTGATATTCTTCTGGTGGTTTTTTTTCCATCTCTACAGACCCTTTTTCACAAAAAATAAACTGTAAGTGGCAAAGAGTGCTAAATGACAAATTTAACATACAAAAGGTCAATAAAGGTCAATAGACAAGGAAGAAGACAATGTAAATGTTCCAGTAAATCTGAAAGCCCTTTTTGGATTTCATTAAATAGGCTTAGAAAAATATTCATACCTCTCATGTTGAACCTATGTAAGACCAACATGGTATGTAAACAAATATGAAGGAAGCTTTACCACTGCTGGTACTGAAGGTGTGTACAGAAAGTATTTATTCTGTGTAATAAGAGAATGCTTAACTAAGCACCTGCATTCTGACCCAAAACCTAATTTTTCAAACTTCTAGGGCTTGGACTTCCTAGTTATAAAGAATAACTGTCCATTAAAGAATTAAACTGAGCTTGAGACTCAACTCCCCTTTTTAGTCTCCTCCCACCATATTGACATAGAAGTTAGAGCTAATACAGTGCACCTGCCACAGCAGGGGTGCGGAGTTTCCTTGCAGAAGCAGAGTGAGTTACCTGGTGGATCTGTTTGCCAGGGACTAGGCAGGGAGCACATGAAAGAAGAGGCCTATAAGCATGATAAAGGATGTGGTAATCTTTATGTAAGCATGTGAAATATTGTGACTGTGTTGATGAGCAAGAAGAATAAGAGAGTGTAATAATTGCCTTACAATATCGTGTGGAAGTGTTGGGGAGAAAAACTAAAGCAATGCTCTGTGTGTGTTAGTGACAGTACCTTATTGCAACCAAATCTTTGGAAGCATTTCTGAAATATCAAGAGACCATTTTAGTCCAGAGGAATCGAATACAATAGGCTAGTGTGTGTGAGTCTGTCTGAATAATTCCCCTGAATGTGATAGGAAAATTGTATCTGATCCACTTAAACAGTAATTTTGTTCATTTCCTAGATGAACTATAGTGAAAGTCGTTCAGAAACATGCAGTTTTCTTGTTAATTTTCCAGCTGTATGCTCACAAATTCATGATAAGGTTAAGGCACATGTGACTTTAAATGACAGACATGCACGTTACTCCTGTACCATGGAAAGTTGTTTTCCTTTACTGTCTGCAGGGGGTGAAAAATTGTATTTCTTGTTCTAAAATGTTTGGATGCAGTGTGCCATCTTTTTGTGACTAAGAATTTGCCCCATTGTCTAGCTTCATTAATCCTCACTGTTGGATTCATTAATTCTTGACTGTTGATTTACATGTCAAATGTTCATCATTCACTAAATTGCTAGGTTATGTGCTATGCCTTGAGTAATTTGTACGAAAGCACATTGGTAACAATGAGATATCCTACCAGACTCATGGAAACTACTACTAGTGGTGAGAGGCAGCCTCATGAACTAAGGAAGGGCAGCTCCTCAGCTGGTAGCAAAGCTGCAGAAATACTGATACATCTGGTTACGGCTTTTTTGTGTTCTTAAAAGTATATATCTTGAGATATGCAGAAAGACTGTTATATTTGTTTTCTTTCTGTTTCTCATTCTGCTTATTGAATTGTGATTGAACTGAATTTCAAATTAAAGAATTTTGCTTTAGTATGAACGTTGGCTTAAACACAGCAAAAGGTATCATTGATGTGAAGGGGAAAGTCCATGTTCTTGCTTTGGTGACAGCCAATTACCAATTATTGCTGAATATTTTGCCTCTAGGATATGACTTAGAAGTCACAACTAGTACCACAAAGTCAGAATGTGTTTTATTTATTTAACTACAAATGAGCTAGAGCAACAACAACAACAAAAAGAAATCCCACAGGTACGTTCTGCTTGGTGTATTTTGTGACCAAGAATATTCATGACCACTTCACTCATTTTGATACTAAATACAGTGAGGTGTAGATTTAGTCTGAAAGATTGAAACCTCAAGCTCAGGTTAATTGTAAAATATTATTTTGAGATATGGTATAGTTTTCTGTTGAGATATTACTATTATAAAACCCTAGGAACAGATTTTGGTTATAAATTTAATATTTGTAGAAACGAATTATTATTCTGAACACAACTGTTTCACTGAGGAACACTTCATTTCCCTCTATGTATGTTGGAGACAAAGTACCGCTAGTATTGGGTAGGCCCATGAATTTCTGGCTATACCAGATTACAGACTTTTTACTAGCCATTGAACCAAGAGCAGGCTGTAAAATTTTGCAGCCTGAATGGTAAGAGATAACTTACTGAGAAGAGCTGATCATAGGAAATAATTTTGATTAAATTTAATAGAAAAACAAACCAAATTGGCTAGTAATTACAATTTTTAATTATTTCAAAAGGGCAAGCTTTGAGAAATTCAGGGAGCTTGTTAGAGAATTTGGCTGTGCTGAAGGGCTCGAGCTCTTCAGTGTTGATGAGGCTTGATGTTTCTAAGGGTTTTTTGTTACTGATTAAAAATGCATAGCTTTCTAGAGTTATCTTTACAAACTTTTGAATTTCTTGCAGGAAATGGTTTCGAACCTGCTCGGTGAACGGCTACTCAAGAACATTACAAATATGCAGAGAGCCTGTAGGGGGAAAGGAGAGACGGATGGATCAGGAAATAAATCTGCTTCAGAAGTCAGAAAGCTTGGAAAAAAGGTAAGAACTGCCAAAAAATGTCCTGGTAAAATTGAAACAAATAATGAAAGTTTTATGCAGTAAAAATTAAAGATGATGTCTAGCTTCCATGGAAAATATGTTGCTTGTTTGTCAATGGGGGAAACATTGAACTGGAAGAGGAGAGAGGTCATTCAATGACAACAAATAGTCAGAAGAGCCCTGAGAAGTTGCTACACTGGGGCAAAAATTAAGGTTATTTTTTAAAGACTAAATGGCGTACTGCATGATGTGGCATGTGCTGTGGTAGGAATTTCTACTAGGCGTTCTGCTTTAGAAAAGGACATCTAATTTCCTCTAATACTGTGATCCACATCCCAGATCTGTGCAGTGGCCATCTTAATTGAACAATCGAACAGTATGATTTATTCCTCATAGTGTCTTGAACTGTTTAATTCCTTTGTAATCTAATGATCATAGGTTTTGCAGAGAATGCTACTTCCTCAGCATTCTTGCACCATGTCTTATGGCTTCTGGGGAGACCTGTTCCAAGGGTGTTGTGACATCACAGCAGTGTCAGGCAGAGAAAGACCAGTTAGGCTCTGAGTCATCACATTTGTGCTTGGTGATGCATTTTTGTTTGTGTGCTCTGGTCAAGTGTTCCAACATATACCTGTTAATTATTTTGACTCTTGATGTTCATGGATTATATTTAACCTTCTCTCATAACTCATATTACAATTATAATTTAATATAATTTTACCTTAATCTTGAACTCTTAGCTTTTTATATGTTGTATATGTGAAAACTCACTCTCATTTTCTTCTGCCATAAAAAGGGATCGGTAATTGGTTTGCAAAACAAAAAAAATCCCATGTCCCTGTCAAAACAGAATGTACATTTAACAAACTGTAGCTCTTCTAGCCTTTCTGAGTGTGATTTTTATCTGTGAGTTTTAATGGAGTTCTTCATGCTGGAAAGATCTTTGGAGGCAAGTGAAAATAATCTGTCAGTTGCCATGGACACATTTATGTGAAAGCACTATATTCCTCTTTTGCTGTGTGACTGCATACTGATATGTGCTATATAGAACAGACTGAGTGTCCCCGACTTAATTCCTAACATGCACTGTGACTTTTATGCAACTCCCTACACAGCTAATTTACACAGCTTGCTTTCATTGCAGTCTGTATCAATTTTGGCAATTTCTTGCGAGAGACATGGCACCATAAGCTCACTGATAGCTCATAATAAGCCAGTATCTTTGCTGTAAAGATAATTGTGAACATCATTAAATGAATGCTATGCCAGGGGGAATGGGTATCCTTCCAAGAAAGCTTTTCATTTATCCTGTGGTGTCAAGCACAACAAACAAACTGTAATCAGCCTGAGCTTCTTGGGATTTCTGGGACTGGAAATTTCTCCTACAGTGGAAATTCAGTACATTCATATATGAGGACAGCAGTACAACCCTCCACTTTCTGGTAGTGCCCTAGAAGTCCTAGGATAAACCTAGTTTGCTATTTGATTAAAAAAAAATCTATCCAGCCAGACACTTCTGGATGAAGACTTACGTATTGGTTTAGCATTGTAATAGTGTTAAAAATTGAGATGAAGGGAATTGGGGGATTCTGATAGATAGAAATAATGTAGAGAATGCATTTTACCTCCTCAAAATTTTGCTATAAAGAACATAAATATATTATAAAGGGTACAGGTTGAATATGGGTTATATATTTTATAAATCTGGTATAAATAAGAAATAATATGGGAGTAAACTGAGAATATATTCCTGAATGCACCTCTAATAAATTCATTTACTATAAAATTTATTTTATGAGGACATAATAACAGTGTTTTGGTGAAATGTCCAGCTGATAGGTCTGCTACTCTCTTCATCAGATACAGTGTACATGGTGCAATTTGGGAAAATACTATGTTTAATTCATATTCATCCTACCCCTTCTGGGCTAAAGGCAAGTCCTGAGCCCATGAAAATGCTCAGAGCTCTTCTGAGGCCCTTGGAGGGAATGACAGGCTACGCTGATGTCATAGTGGTTGCTTGAGATTTTATAGGAGACAGGACTTTGAAGAGCAGGAAGTAACAAGCTTGTCAGCTACATACATCTACAGGAATGCACGAGCTGCCCCATTATTTAAGTCACTCACTGTTCGCGTACAGATAATGGTAGTAATATTCCCCCATTGAAGCGCACAAAAGAACAATGTTGTTGATTTATTCTACCCTATGAAAATAGCTTGGGCAATATTCTCTAAAAATTTTCATATGATTGTATTTTTTAAAAAGGAAAATTCAGCTTGCAGTTCCGGCTTTATTTAGTTCAGAATAGAGAGGAATAAAGAAACTTTCATTTGGAAAAAATATGAAACCACAGTAGTTATGTTGGAGACAATATCCCATCCTCTAGCTGATACCATGTGAGTTCTAGAAGTCTGTATGACAATGAAGGAGAGCCTGCAGACCAAGAGGAATGTGTTTGTACTTTCCTAATCACAGATGATGGGATATTGCAGCCAGCTGGGCTACCCTATGTTGATGATGTTTCAATGGCCTCATTAGGAAAATTGAATTGCCATAATGTAAGTATATTTGCCTCCATCTGCCTGGAAATTTCCTGAACCTTTAATGAAAGCACTGGGGTACTTGTTCAGAATCTGTTCTGCTATTTTGCTTTGATCTACCTGTTAAAGCTACTTTGCTTTGATCTATGCAATACTGACAAGGCTGAGACTGACACTAAGCAGCCAGTTCTGCAGAAGATACAATGAAAAGTTTGTGCCAAAGCTGCGTACCTACATCACAGTGAGACAGCATCAGCACTAGTGACCCTGAAGGAGGTGGAGTGATGGGGTCATGAAGGCAGTAATTCATTTATATGGTTACAGTAGTACAGTAACATATGGAAAAGTTTCATGACTAGAGGCAGTTTAGTGTAAAAATGTCTGCTCCTGGCTGTATACACTTGTCTACTTTTGGCTTTGTATGCTTGCAGATAGAGGTGCTTTCCTCCCTTTTCCCTTTTGGAGGCATATATGAGACTAAGATGCCTGCTATGCTACATGAGAAAAAGGAATGTTTGAGACATGATGTTGTGATAAACCAGATAAACTGTTAAATTAAAGCAGAACTGACTATCATAATTCAAAGACTGACATGACAAAGTGTTCTGGATTTGTTGGTGCTTCTCTTAGCTGCAGTTCAAAAGTAGAAGAGATTTGTGTAAGCATTTGAGGAGTTTACTTTTGTGGTAGATCTGGTGTATGGAGTATCCCTGTCCATATAGCTCTCCTGCAGGCCTCCTAAAACGGTAATTCCAGTTAATCAGGTTGGGTTTCGAATGCAGAAGGCCACGGAGAGCAAAGTTTTTTGTCCTGTGTATCAGGAAAGGTGGGAACAGGAAAATGCAGTAGTATGTATGTATATATTTCTGCTCTGAAAGCAGTAAAGGAAACTGATATTATGTCCTACAAAAGTACAAAAGTAGGAGGCAGATCTTTAAGTAAGATCTTGCTTACTCTGAGTGATCCTGAAAACTTCTGTAAACTCGGTGGGCTTCATCACATCCTTCTGCCAAAGCAAAAGACCCCGTCAGTTTATGAAATAACATGATAATATTGTGCGTATTAAAAATGTGACCAAAAACATCTCTTCAAAATCAGTCTGTACATCCTGAGTTTTTTCATGATGAATATTTGTAAACTCATATTATATTTTCAAAGCAATTAGGATTGTTTGACAACCTTATAAATCAAAAGAAAAAGCCATCCTAGAATTAGTATTTCATAATGTAAAACTTTACTGGCAAAATATTTTTAATTTGAGCATTTTTTTTTAAATACAGATGAAATTTCTCGGTCAATTAACCATTAGTGATGAACAGAACAGGAATTCCTTGAGCAAACTCATGCATAACATGTTGGCATTTAATTCACTGCAGCCCTAAGGCATGTCAGAGAATGGATGGAGCCATCTGGAAAGGCAGGGGGGAGGGTGAGGAGGTGTCTTCTAACGGAATTCCATAGTCGCCCGGATAAGTCTGTAGAACATAAGAAGCTTGTCAGCATAGTGTAATCCTACCACTTCTATCCACTTTGGCACTGTGCTACTTATTTCTAATGGCTGATTATTGAAAAGAAAAGTCAACTTTATCTACCCGCTATGTGATTAATACAGAAGCAAGACCAACTTTATAGTTCTCTTGTCATTATGATGTAGAACTGTAAGAGAGCTGTGAGGTCCAAACTAGATTGTTACTATCCTTTTCCTTTCCCTGCTTTGACTACCTCTCTTCTCACAGGAAAAAAGGACAGCATTGAGTTTCATGCTGTCTAGGCAATGGAAGGTCCTCTCTCCCTGCCTGGATAGTCTCAACCTTCTGACCCAATTAAAAGTTAGTTTACAACTGAAATTAGGTACCCACATACAAAAGTGCTTCAGAATTAGGTGGGAATGGAAAGGCATAGTAGCTATGAAATACTTGGTCTGATCAGGTCAAGGTTGAAAGGGATGTTTGAACTTAAACTGAGTGTATTTTATGTAATTCAAAGGAAATAAAAGAAAATGATGGATTTTGAGAAATTTAATTCAATAGTGCTCTTGATGCCTCTTCCTTAAATGAACTGGCTAACTGGAAGCTTCGTAAATTCAAAATGAAGTAACCAGAACCTCAGAAGACAGCGATTAAGACATTCAAAAGAAATGTTCTGCCATTGATATTCTGAAGTGTGCTAAATCTCATGTCTTAATGCAGCATCTGCTTCCAAAATGAGTAATGATGCAAAAGAAAGGGGGATAAAAAAAAAAGGTTAGACAACTTTTTATAAATAGTGAAGTTTAAAGAAAGAGATATGCCTGAGGAAGTTTAGAGGCTAAACCAAATATTAATCCTTAGAAGCAAGTAATAATTCCTAAATTGAGCTGAGTAGCAAGTTAAAATTAGTTACCTGTATTTTATAATTCTGAGGAGAGCGAAGGATGGGTAAACCTTGTGAGGGTGTTGAGACACTTGAACAGGCTGCCCAGAGAAGCTGTGGATGCCCAGACCCTGGAGGTGTTCAAGGCCAGGCCGGATGGGGCTTTGAGCTCTAGCAGGAAGTGTCCCTGCCCAGGGCAGGGGAGTTGGAACTAGGTGAGCTTTAAGGTCCCTTCCAACCCAAACCGTTCTATGAATCAATTACTCATTATAATTTCAATGCTTAACATGGATGGCAATAACTTACAGCATCTTATATTTCCCTTGACTCTGAGTCTACATCGCTGATGGGAATCAATCTAGTATGAGCAGACTAGTTCAATACTCCATAAAGATTTGTGCCCCTGTTCATTAGGTATGTTGGGAATGGTGAAGCAAACCACAGCCATGAGAGGACATTTGCATTGTACCCCTGCCCTTTTGGATGCCTGCAGCATTACAGGTGCACATCTTGTCTCTGTTTAGACCATTATTATGGACTTGGCTGCACCAAACTAGTTAGCCTGTAGCAGTTTAGGTTGCCATTTTGAAAATAACACTTGTAGTTGTCCTCTGTACCTGTTTGGCTCCTTCCCTCATGTACTGTGGCACCAAAGAGTTGGAATAAGTCTCTCACCCAGCACTCTAAAAGTTTTATCTCCCGCAGAAACTTCTGGATTACTACCTGTCACTGCTGATCTGTAAAGCAATGTGCTCCCAAATCTGTTTAATTCTTGTATCCCAGTGTACACGTGGGGATAGAGCAACAGTTGCGGTGTTCATCATGACTTATAAAAGACTCTACCTTCTTTAGATCCTTTTGGGATGTAGTATTTTATTTTCATAATAGCATTAGAAGAGAATAAGAATGCCATTTCTACACGGAAAATTCTGGTTTTCCTACTATCTAGCAACATCTAGGAGTTGCAGATATACATTTTATATTTTATGTATTTTATATTTTATTTCCATTTTTTTTTCTCTTTAAAAAAACCTCAACATCTTTTTAGTCATATCTCTGCGACTTTTATATCCCCTGCATCTATCACACCAGGTTGCCATGGCAATGCTACAAAAATATTCAGAGTCACAAGACATTTGTGAATCATTCTAGCTAGGTTTCTGAAAGTAAAGATAAAACAAGTAACTTAAAAGTGACCCTGATGTCTGTCTATGTCGTGAGACATTACCATAAAAGTCCCGAAATCAGTTCCAGGACTACTGATGATGCCCATTTACAGATGCATGTATATATTGTGTGTGTTGGTATACTAGTAGGGCTAATGCATTAATTCAGGGGCTTTCTTCCCTTCTCCCACACCAGGTCCCACTATTAATAAGTTCAAGGTTTAACCACATAAGTATCTTCAATCACAATTCAGTTTATGTACAGAAGACAGGCAAAAGAAAGGTCATCTCATCTCCTCTGTTTCCCTGTCTTCAGGCATTGTCAGCTGTGCTGTGCTGTTCTTCACAGACGCTTGCATAAGCTGCTATTATAGCTTCCATTAATGGATGGAGGTTCAGTCTTATAGGTAGTCCTACTGAGAAATCTTTAGACTGTCCTTACTGCCAAAAATGTTTTTCCTGATGTCTTACCTGACTCTTTCTTCCTGAAATTTATTGCTTTTATTTCTTGTCCTGTTCCTACCAAATTACAGGAAGAGATTGCTCATTTGCGCTCCCCAGACTCTTACCATATTTTCGTAGTATCTGTTCAACTCCCTGTGCATGAAATTTTGCACATTTAGGACCTGTTTCTAGATCTTGTGTCCTTCTCCTTGTTCCCTTCTGGGTATTCCAACTGACACTTATCAGCTGGGATGTTTTCCATATCAGTACAACAGCAGAAAACTAACTTCATGTCTCTTGCAGGAATAACTGTTTCTATGTCGTAATGAAGTGACTAATTTTAACCAATATCGTGACACATTCTCAGCTAAGGCTCCAAAATAGTCCCCAGAACCTCTTTTGCAGAACTGTAGCCCAAATTGTTTTTTATGTACCTTAAAGTTCTTGCTAGGTATAGCAAATTTATCTTGCTCTCTTGAATAGCATCTTTTTTTCCAGACCAAACCTCCCATTTGTCAAGATCAATATGAGTTCTGAGCATATCTTCCTAACTCCTGGCAATCTTTACTAGTCTGCAAATTTAATAAACCTAATCTTTATTTTGGTTGCCAGGACAATATGAAATTATGGACTAAGAACATACACTTGTGGAACACTAATAATGAATCCTTTGATAATGCTTCTTATCTGTTGGGTTTTTTAGATTAAATGGAAAAAACTTCAAAATTACCAGAATTATGGAGAACTGCCTCAAGCGCTAGGAATCTTGTGTTTCTGTAAGTCTGCTGGCCTCAAGTTATACTGAAAATGGGATCCAGGATGTCTGCATTGCACTGAAATATTTAAAGTAGCTGAGGCAAATATCAGGTATTGAAATGACTTCAGATGTGGTAGTGCAGAGCTGCAAGGGAGTTAGTGTGGATAGCCAGACCGATTTGCATGGCACCTGCACTGCCCTGATTAGACTCTTCTGGGAATCTGAACTATACTGTAAAGTGTAGTTTTTCAGGCTGCTAAGAAAATAAGAAGCTTTTGAAAATTTTACTTCATGAATATAAATCCTACAATGGCAGTAAAGTAAAATACAATTAAATAAAGTGCAACATGGACATTGCCAAGCTGGCTCCAGGAGAAAATTTAACACTTTCACAAGCACCTCTGTCTTCTGGTATCGCGCTACAGTAGTGAATTGGTTTTGTGACCTAGTCAGGTTTTCTTTCCTCTTGTCCTGGGTTGTACAAACCTATTACTTGCTCACACCATGGGATGTGCATTCCCCTTCAGTGTGGTATCATACAGCAATATTGTCTTAAAAGAAGGGGAAACAGGATTTCTTCCCACTGAAATTAGGACTCCCTAAAGTTATTTCTGGCAGAGCTGTGGAATGTGTATGGCAATAGCACATACAGAGTACATCCCAGCGTGCTGCATGTGTCTGCAACAGTTATATCAGAAAATTCTGGAAACCAGAAGTTTTGAATAAACATTACTGTCTCTGGTGAAGTGCAGCATTCTTTCTAAAGTAAGGTCAAAACCAGCACTTTAAATGGAAATGAAAATTTGCATGAACTCAGAAAGGAAGAAATCATAGGAGACAAGGAAACATCACCCCTGAGGTCCCAATAGTGCAGTTCCTGTGATACTTCTTTTCAAGACCAGGTTTCCACTGTGGTTGTCTCTGACACTTTTCCTAATGATTATCTTAGTGTTGTTAAGAAATCTTTTATGTCATCCAGCAGAAAAGAGTTCAGCTGAACTAATGAGCTGCTATGGAGTTCTGTTATTTCAGAGAGGCCTTTCCCAGCATGCTCTTTTTCATAAGTCTTTAAACCTGTGCTAGATAAGCAGCTGTAGCTTCAATATGGTTGTTTTGCCCATAGCTATTGCAAGCAGTGCTTCTCTGATACTCTTTTAGCTAGTATGTTTTCTTTTTGTGTGTGTTTTGTGTTTGTCTGGAGCTCTCTTCGTGGTGTGACTCAGAATCACATGCATTTCAAGAAATGTTACTGGTTTTTTATAAGGTTATTACCCTTGCTTCTAGCTTTTGTTAAAGCTGCTCCCTTGACAATTCTTTTAGACATAGTGCCAATATTCCTTATGTTGATCATCCACTGGAATGCCAAGAAAATTAACTATACAGTAAAGGATATCACAGTGGATGAAAAGCAATAATTGTTAGCAAACATATTAATGTGTAATTTTAAACCAATTGTGATGACTGCTTAAAGGTGTTTATTTAAACTCTAGAATGCAGCTTTATTTCTTCTTTTTTATTTAACATTATACACTGATTTTGCAGTTTTTGAACTATATTACAGTTGGTGGTTTCTAAACAATACTTGATAGGAACCTTAATTGGAATTGTAAGTGTATTAAAGTGTCAGGTTCTATGTAGAGGAAAAAGCTGCTCAAAATGAAAAAAATCATATTAGAGGACATCACCATCTTGTAAGATCAGTATCTCTTCATGTGTTAATTATGTTTTAGAAAAAATAACCTGATTTAGAAACAATTTAAGGAAAGAAAAATCTAGAAATAAAGTTTTAGTGTAGGCTTTGCTTTTCCCACTCCTTCATAAAGAGAAACTTCAATTTAAGCCTCCAGTGGAATACTCTTTACTGATACCATTTTTTTCTTGTGTGTTGTATTTTCTTGTACTGAATGATCATTACAGCTTGTCACGTCCCACTCTTAGGAAAGAGAGGGGGTAAGTGACTTCAGATTCATAAATTCTCAATGGTGCCGACTAAGGTGAGATAAATCTCAAGGTCCATATAGAAACATTTACTGGCTTAACCAGATGGTTAGTGTAGGTCTTATCAAGTCCACGATAATTGGTCAGGTATATAACAAATTAGGGCAAATGGTGAGGTATGCACTGTGTTACTTAACAGCAGGTATAGGACAACTTATGGCAAGCGGTACTTAAGGTCATACTTCAGGTGGTTACTTAACAAGTCTAACCATTCCTTAACAATTCTAAGAGAAAAGAGAAACTGAGGGGTAGAGAAAGGAAAAGACAGAGATCACTGGTCCTGGTTCCAATGTCTTCTTCAGGGCATCTTCCCAGGCATAATCTTCTTCTTTCTTGGGAAGAGTCTTCCCAGGTATGGTCTTCTTTCGTGGGAAGAATCTTCCCAGGCACTATCTTCTTTTGTTTCTTCTTTGTTCCGCCCTAGGGGCACTTATTTTCCCCTTTTATGTTTGCTGAATTAGAATGGTCCTCCCCCCTTGCTGAGGACAGCCTCATCTGAGGTTTCTCCCTTCTCCCAGGTGACATGTAGCATGATTTGGGTGGAGAGACGAGTGCCATAATCATACATGTTTAGCATGATCTCTATAATCTTCTTTAGCATATGCAAGGGTGTGCGCATTACACGGATAATGAAGCAAAGGTCACTTACTGGACACAATGGCCTTGAGAACTGAGAACTAGCAAGCTCACCACACGCGTGGCAGAACTATCCTGTCTTCACAAGACAGTTCTCCCACACTTTCAGGTGCCAGAAGTGTTACCCTTATCAGTTCTTTGAAGGCCAGGCCTGCATTATTTATTTCCTTGTGAGTGTTTGAGGCATTCCATTGAAGGCTTGGAGGGCCTTCTGCCCCTCATCAGGGAATTTACAGTCTGTCTCTTCCACAGCTGTAAAATACTGGGAAAGATAGTTGACCTAAATTTTATTGTTTCTCAAAAGTTCTTCTTTCAAGATTGTATTAATAAATGTTTGAACTGAATGCAGATATTCATAATAACTTATGCTATTAATTGAATGAATTCTTGAATCATTGCTAGGGTGTCGAATGCTAAAATTGATTCCTATATACCATTAGGGAAATAAAGCATTACCTACTTTAACAGTTTTAGTAGAAATTCTTATTTTAAGACAAGCATAAGTTTAAAAATAGTAATTTGAAAGATCAACAGAATAACTATAGAATGCAGGAATTTTTGCAATTAAAGATATTTTATCAGGAGACAGCAAGCCTTTTTTGTGCTCTCAGACTTGCATTCTGCAAAAGCTTGAATGTGACATTCCCTCGCATGTCTTTTGCAGTGTATGTTGCAGTGTGGCTGCAGACATTTATGATATACCTTCAGAGCATAGTCTTCAGTTTAACAAGGAGCATTTCCAAGGCCCACCAAGTTTGTTTTGAAAACTTGCAAAGGATTTTAGTTATTTAAAAATAATTTTTTCAAGCCCATCTTTTACATTTTCCTCTCCATTTGTCTCAAATATATTAATTGTGTCTTTTCAGAAAGATATAATTTAGATCTTTAAATTTCTAAGATTATTTCAAAGTTTTTAGTTTATTTCAGTCATTTTAAATGTGGAAATTTCCTAGAATAAAAAACATTATCCTTAAAAGACTTTATTGTAATCCAAGTGGCCATTCTAGTAAAATCTTTCGGGTCCTCCATGAAATCAGACATCATTAACATTTATTGATGTCTTGTATTTCAAGGAATGATGTCTGTGAAACCGCCTTAGCAGAGATAAAAAGGGGAATTAAATAATTAATAGGATGATGACAAAGAAGCAGAAAAAAACCCTGTAATACATTAGTTACTGCAGAAAGGTCACTAGACTTGAGGCACAGATTATAGACCGTGTATTCCTATTGATTTATATTTAGAAAACAAGGGAAAATTAATATAATGTTGTGATTCTGCCGCTTTTGCAAAACAGTATTTATTTTTCAATAGCGTGTCAGAAGAAAGATATGAATAAGAGCTTTATGAAATTTTGTAAACCTAGAAGATATAAAAATAAAATTAAGAAACCTAATGATTCCAGCTTTAAAATTTATCATTTTTTTCATTTAAAATGCTTGTTGTTGAAGTTTTTCAAATGAAGAAATGGCTTTTGATACATATGTAAAAGCTGAGCTTTAAACAAAACTAAGTACAACAGGAAATGCATGAAATTATTTGGAATTTTGGTCAGTACACGTCATCCTTTCACCCAAGAAAAACACTTCTACTCAAGCTAATTATGAGTATATGCAAAACAGATTACAAGTTCCAGAAAATTATCATTTAGACTGCTTATAGCTTCCAGAAGTGTGTAGTCCCTCCAGAGCTTTCACCTTCTTACAAAGTAGCAGAAATGACATGATCAATATGACAGAACTCAAAATTTATTTATTCCGTGTTCTACGAAGACTACCACTGGTTAGCTTTTCATTGAACTTCCTAACAGATATCTGCTGCTCAAAATGTTTTGAATATCCCCAGTGAAAAAAAGGATATGAGAAAATATTCACAGATTCAGCAGGTTTTGCACAAGTGTTTTCTTACACAAATCATGTCTTTTGAAAGAAGATAGAGGGAATTTAGGTTTTCCTATAACCTCCAAAGATAATGTGCGTTTCACTTCACCTATTTTAATTGTCTTTCACCAACTAAGAGGAATTGTATTTCTCTGCAGGACTGAGCAGGTAGAAAGCAAGCCCCGCATTTCAGAAAGGTCAATCTAAAATATCTAGATTAAAGGCTATTGTTTCTATGGTACTTGCAAATATGGTATGTATGTATATATGCGTGTATGTATATTTTAAGTTTATAGATTCATACCTTCTAACTTTTATCTATATTGGGTTTTGACATGGAAACCATTTGTGCCTAGGTACAGCAATATCTACATAGATTTGTAAATCTGTAGAAGTAAAAATGGAGTATATTTCTGCCCTGTATCATAAGAACAATCTCACTTGCATCATAAGGACAAGAGGAAATGGCCTCAAGTTGCACCAGGGGAGGTTTAGATCAGATATTAGGAAATTTTTTACACTGAAAGTGTTATCAAGGATTGGAACAGGCTTCCCAGGTATTTAGATACATCCCTAGATATATTTATCTATATCCCTAGAGTTATTTAAAAGACGGGTAGATGTACTGCTTAGCGATACGGTTTAGTGATGGTTTTTGTCAGAGTAAGGTTGATGGTTGGACTTGATGATCAGAAAGATTCCTTCCAACCTAGGCAATTCTATGATTCTGAAAAATAACATTTGCCTCTGTTATTTACTCCATGATTTGTGTTCTTTGTCGTAACCACAGTACTTGCTCTGCTACCATGTAAAATTCTCCCTACTTCCATTCAACATTCAGCTCTTTTTCTGTATTAAATAAATAATGATGTCTTGCTACCAAACAGCTAAAATTAGTAATGGAGATATCTACAAGTCATCCAGCTTTCCTGGTTCAATCTTTTTCTTGTCCAGCTACAATTCAGAATATAAAGGCAATTACTAAAGAATTCCTTAGTTCTACTAATAATATCATGTCCTTATTAACCACAGAAAGTCAAACCACAGGTATCTCTGAATGATGCCCATAGACATATGCCAGTATCTGGAGACTTCAGTATTGTCTGCGTTCTTTCTGTGCATCAAGTGCCTATGCTTATGCTCCAATGCATCCAGCAGAGTTGAGTCATCAGCATAATCTGTGATTCACAATCCTGGCAAAAAACTGCAACAATTCGGTTAAATGAGCTTCTTTGCACAAGTTTTAATAGCTAGATAGAAACAAAGAGGTAGAAACTGCAAGAGCAGTGTTCTTAACTCTAAAGACAGTTAAGAGAGACCCTGGCTTTTCCAATAAGTTTTGTTTCTCCAGGTGGAAAATCTGGTTTGGTTTTTTTGGGTTTTTTTTTTGTGTTTTTCCAAAATCCTTGCTTATGTTAAATTTCCTTGTGCAAAGCTTTGATATTTGTGTACATATATGTGCATTTTAGAGAGAGGAAAAGGAGGTAGAAAGGGTTAGGAATGAAGAAATAGCCTGTATTTATATAATCCTTCAAAAGGTGTGGGAGTAGGGAAGAGCAAACAGATTTCATGGACTTTTGAGTGCTAAATAACAAGCAGTGCTGCTTTGGTAGGATTTTATAATTTGTAAATTAGCTTTGTAGTTAATATTATGCATAACATGCATTTATTTTGTAAATTTTACCTTAGTTGCTTCATCCATAGAAATTTTCATCATTAAGTCTAGCTTCTGTTTCTCCACGTGTTGCTTCTTCTGTTACTCAGCCAGTAGAACAGGGATCATCATTTTTTAGCCCTAGATACTGCCCTTTAGAGTGTCCTCCAAATGGTACCTATCTAGTCAGCCCATTGTAAATTTCTTTTTATTGAATGGATAAATTTGAGATCTCTGATATTTGCCATGTTACAGGCTTTTCCCTCTGTTCTGTAAACTCTGATTTCTGCTGTTCAAATTTATTAATATATCACAAACCTGAAAGCTAACCGAAAAAGCGTGAAAAAATACCTTATGCTGTGGTCCAAATATTACTGGCTTCATGTATAGGAACAAAAATTATAGTACTCACTTGAAAATTTTACATGAAAAACACACATAGAACCTCAATTGAAATATTTTGTCAGGGCAGGCCCAAGAAAAAGAGGTAAAAGCATGAGACATGAGAACAGGCGGTAGCTCAAAAACTGAGCTCTGCCTGCTAGGCAGTTTTATTAGCTCTTCTGACAACAACAGAAACCACAGCCACCAATGACATAATATTTACAGCACATTATCTGCTTGAAGGGATATAAGCATAACTCTGATATATTTGGCCACGTATTTAGCTAAAATTGTCAAGAGCAGCTGTAGATGTCTTCAGTTTCAGTGATTGGTAGTCTTTAAATGCATTGCTATTTTATCTCTTCAGTGGAAATGGTTTGTTTTTTTCAGTTCCCCAGAGCTGCTGGAGCTGATGTTTTTAAAGTCAGGCTAATTTTTAATTATAATCTTTAAAACAAGGTTTAAGACCTCACCTCTATGAAAACTTATGATGAAGTACTAAATTTCGATAATGTCATAACCCCAACATATTTAATGTTACTTTTCTTATTTGGTCCATTTAACTGGAAAAAGAGCTGTTGTACTTCAGTATTCTTGCATATCACCTAAAACAGGCATGTATTTGCAGTGATTGATTTTATTTGTTCATTAACTTAAAAGATTCTCTTTGTTCAGTAATCTCATGTATTTCAGTTGAATCCCATATATGTTTTTCGTATGGTTTCAGTATGATTTTCTAGAGGAGAGTCTGAGAATTTGTCAAGTGGGTTCCCCCAAGCATCCCAGTGCGCCGATTATAGCTTTGCTATAATCGACTGGTGTCAGCACTCCTACCATTGCAAAGATCCCATCTTCTCTTGTTTAGTGACCGAATAAGGTTCAGTGACGAATAAGGATCATTTTGAACCTCGTTCTAATTTTTTTCTGTTTCTTAACCCTCCTATTTGCCACCCTTGATCTTCCTTTCTCTGCCTGAGTCTGCTCTCAGGTAAATATCCTGTCCTAACTATTTGTTCCTGTTAATGCCAGTTTTGCTAAATCCGTACTCAAATTTAATATTTCTGATGCTATTACCTAGGTAAACTTGACGTTGCATGGTGTTACTCTGTGGCTGCCTGAGTACTGTTTGCCTTGTAAGATTCTGCACTCAAAAATCCCTTTTAAACATTCTGGTTCATACTTTTTACATATTGTTTACTTTGCATACTTTCTAATATATTTGATTCTATGTTAGCTTTGGTTCCTCTGCCTTCTATCGTATACAGAAATAGCCTGCATGCCAGAGCAAACTCATCATGTTATATGCTTTTTCTTTTTTTGTAGCCACAGAGTATCCTATGATGCTTAGGGTGCATCAATTAGAGAATTAACACATAGATGTTTAGTCACAAATTAGTCAAGATATTGTAATCTCAACTGTGAACCGCCACGAAGCTATCTAAAATGTGATTCTACTCTCAAGGAACTTTGAGTGAATGGAGAGGTTGCATATTAGGGAAAGTGTTTTACCTTTTATAATTTTTTTTTAATATATGCTCTACCATCTCTCTTTTTATTTTTTGTAATATATATTGTAGATTTAAGGCTATGACTGTTATATTTGTTTACAGAAATAGTAGATTTAAAGCCATGATTGTTTGATTTATGTACAGAAATAGTATATAGTTCAACTGTCCATATCAGTACCGGGGTGCAGGTACACTCTGCAGGACAGCATTCGCCAACTGTGTGTCCTGATGTCTGTGAGCATATGGATAAAGAAAAAACATGAGTATATTTGACAGTAGAACAGGGTTTTGACTATTCAGTCACACTTCAGTAGGCTATATCTACTTACATAAAAATATTTTTATCAAAGCCAAAACCTTTACAAGATTTGGATTTCCTGTTTCACTGGTGTTTTGTACCTTGGTATCTGGTTTATAACATATTTTTGTATTCTTGAACCCTTACTTTTTTCAATAGGGGAGTATTAGGGAATATAATCCTTCTTTAGTTATCTTTCATGGTCCTCATTACAGATTGAAAACCATTCACTTTATCCTTAGTTTTTTTCTTGATGCATTTTCCTAGATCTTAAGGAACTTTTTCCCCTTTGAAGTATTTTTCTGTCCTGCACCAATCTTTCAGCATTTCAGTGATTATTTTTTCCTTCTTCATTACACTCTTCCAGTGCTGATATTTTCATCTTCCCTTTAACTGAAGCTCTGAATGTATCTGTAGATCTTTCTCAACTTCACTCTTTCCATAGTCATTTGAAACTTATTTCACCATGCTTTTCAAAATACTGAAAAATTTAACTTTTAGAAATATATAACATATTTCTCCCTGCTTCTTCAGATTTCTTTATTTTCCATATTCTAATCCTCTCCTGCTTTAGAACAGATTCTTCCTTCTCATCAAATCTATGAGGCTTCAGCAGAAGTTTGCAGAACTCTGCAAGAAGAGTTTCCATACGTTTTCCCTTTTCCTTTTCCTCTCATGAACGTTGTGTCCAGCATACTTCTCTCTTATCTGAGCAGATGCAGCATTCTACCTCTGCAGCCCTGAAATATGTTCCAGTATTATATTGCACTAATGTACTGAACTACTACTAAATTTGGGCACAATGAATGAGGGTGTAGTAAGTGTTAATTTTAAAAAGTATTAAAATGCTTTGACTCCAATATTTCACAAGAAAAGAGCCAAGGAACAAAACTGTGCATGCAGTATTATCTAGAGAACTATAAAGAAATTAGCTGAGCATGCAACAGTTAGAAATATAAAAAACTCTGGAGAGCAGGAAATGTAAGTTTTCCATTTTATTTTATCAAAACAAAATGTAAATGCTTCAACTGAGCAGCTAAGATTTCTTTTTTCACTAAAACCTATGGTAAGCCGCTTACCACTTTACAATTAAGTCTCATTTAGTAATGTACAATTAAGAAAACAATTTTCTAGTTTGCAAGTACCTCTTAATAATAATTCCCATGGTAAAGAAAAAATATTTTTTTCAGCCTAAACTTCACCTAATTTTCAGATACAAGTTATCTATCAGACTGCGCGCATATTTTTCAGCATTGAGAAACAAGGTGCTAAAAATGATAGGCAAATTTGCCTGCCTGACTTGGAATCTTTTCAAGGTGGGAGGATCTAACTTTATTCAGAATGTGCTGAGTAACAACCCATAGAAATTTGGCTTTAAAATAAAGGTTGCTTTTAAAAATACAACCTACCATAAATAAATGTCTTTCTGTTTGTATTGATAAGATTTAATGATATAGGCAGTGAATGCTTTTTTTTTTTGAACTGACAAAAAGGAATACAGTTCAAAATAGTAATATCACTCAAAAGTTTTGCTAGCCACATTGTAGAGCAATAATTATCTGATGAGGCTTTAAGGGTCTGATCCAAGTCCATTGAAGTGAATAACAAAGATACTTTAATGATTTTATGTGATTCAAAAATCACAGTATCAGTTCACAGTAAAGATCAAAGAGTCTTTTGTATGTTTCAAGCATCCTACTCCCTGTCCCTATGCCTCCCTTTCTCTCTATGCTTTAAGCTTTCTGATGATTTTTTTTCTTTTTTTTTTTTGTTGTTAAATGTAAACTGGTGATTCATAGTGAGGACTAAGAATATACTTTATTCCTTTTTAAAATGACAGCACTAGATTCTGAAACCTAGCAGTGCTGAGAAGGATGTACTTGAACAGAATTTAAAAGCCACTGCGGATAGCTGTACTATGCAGTGGTATTTTTTTGATCCCACTGACTTAAATGGTCCAAACTTTTTATCTTCAAATATGATTAAATGCATTTTCTTATCATTTTAGAAAATAAGAATAATGCAGAAATGCAAATGGATTGTTGTCTATCTTTTTTACTTTAATTATGAATTGAAATTAGGTGGGGATAGCCTTGTTAAGTAAAACTGCCTTGTTCTTTGCTCGTTTCTTTTTTCATTTCTAATCTTAATGAGGAGCTGTTTTATAGAGCTACACTCACTTTCACCACATCATTAGGGTGTACAGTTTGTGCAATCAGTATTTTAAAATGAAGGCCCTGGGATTTCCAGGAGATTGAAGTGTCAGTTCATCATACTCTATGTCCATCTGTTGGAAAATGAGATTATAAGGAGCTCTGGAAAGAAATGACACTCTTCAACTGTACATTCTTTTCTAAAGACTTCAATCATCTGTGATGCTGGTTCACCCACTCACCATATTTCTATTGAGATTGTCCGTTTATCTTTTTTTCAAATGTGATATAATGGCGTAACCCGTAGGTTCCTGAAAACTACCATGGCCTTTTGGACCGCGTGTCTCGTATTACCCTCCCTATTCTGTCATAGCGGCTTTGTCATATGGTACCCAGACTCAAAAAAACCATGATTCATAGAATTGCTGGGTTGTACTAAGTGCATGGCAGAAAGAAACAGTTCAAGAGGAGACCATCAGGTCTTCATAAACAATTAATTATTTCCCACTCAGATTAGGGTTATTTTTGTTCCACTGCTTTAGTGAAGGGTGAATAATAAAATCACCAGATTGCACTGTTCCAGGGAAGTGCTGCGTTGCCTTAGTGTGTCTTTAGTCCTTTTCCAAATGCCAGTATGTCTGAATGTCACAGGCAGAATCTTCTTATGAAATGCCACTTCAGCAATTACCGTTTGCAAAAAGGGAAGTGCAGAGAAGGAGATGAGAACTGCAAATCAGTTCGGCTTTGTGTTCTAATTAAGATTTTGATCAAACATCCAGCTATCTTTCCTGATCCCTGCTGCTAGAGATAGAGGTGGAGAAAGCCTTGATGTGAATATGGGGAAAGAATCTTCCCTTGTAGGTTACAGAAAGGGACAGGCCTTCTGCTCCTGAAGAACTGTGCCTCGTGAAATGCAAGGCTGCTGCAGCGCAGGGTAACAGGCTGTCCCTGGTGCAGACCACCACGTTCAGGCCTGGAACTTGCGTTTAGGGCTGTCTGCCATGTTCTGGATACAGCAGCACTGCCTCATCCTGCTCTGGTTTAAACCCTCCTGCCTTCATTAACCCTTGTATTCTCTTCTCCCACCATGGCACTGCATGAGAAAACAAGCCCTTGTGAGATAGAGGTTAATGAGAGGGAGGTACTACAACACCCTAACTTTCTTTCCCTTACACCTGGAAATCCTGACATGATTAGAGATGTGCAGTTTGCACTATAGTTTTGGTTTCTCCACATACCTTGTAGTACCTGATCTTAGAAGATTCAAGATTAAAATTTGGATAGTCTTGCAGTTGTTCTTAGGTTCTTTTACGTTCCTCAATCTGGATATTCAAGCGTGTCATCATCTTTAACATCTCTCCTCACAACAACGTATAAGATTCAGTAATGTTATTTTCAGCTTCTAAAATGCAGTACTAGGAGGTTAAAGCCAAAAACCACTTAACTCAGATTAGTTATATGCCTTTAAAACTAGCCAGAATTAGACAGTAATAGGTGCAGGGACTTTGACAGAATTCTGAGGGACAGAATCCTAGTCTACATGTTCAGTCCAAGGTCAGATGGAAAGTCTGGGATTTACATACACACTCTAATCTCTGAACAGTCCTTTCTGGTTCAGCCAGTCCAGCAAGGAACTGGAACTAAGCCACAAACATACCCATCGACAAAGTTTAGTTACTTTGGCTGGAACTGATGCAGGGAACATCACATATTGTAAGGCAAATGCTCTCAGTTAGCAAAAATAAGCAAATTTTCAGGTTCTGTTGCCTAAAATTTGTGTATTAACTGAATGGTTTTACGGTAGTTTGTCCTTATACGTGGTGTTTACAAAATCTCTTGAAGATGTATTACACTGCCTCTGTAGTTCCCCTCTCAATTTATTCCAGCTATGTTAACAATTCTGAGACAAAAATGAAAACACATATGAATGAGCTTCTGTTTTGCAGATAATAATAATAGAACATCCTAAAGAAAGTCCAGTAGAGGAAATAATAATTGTGTGAAAATTCATTGGGCTAAAATGCTGTTTACTTTCTTTTCTTACAAATTAAATTCACATTTTGAAAAGGAAATCATTACCCAAAACTATACAGAGAGAACTTTAAGGTGAAGTAGAGACCATAAGTCTTTCCTAAAGAAAAAGAGAGGTGTTGCAAATGCTTGTCTTAGTGGAAAAAAAAAGGGAATAGAATTAGAGGAGATTAATTTCAATGTAGCAGTTACAGCATATGTTGTCAGTCAACTTAGATGTGAAAGAAGACTTTCATGGGCTTTACGCCAATTAAAAGGAATTGGCATAACAATTAAGCCATTGATAACAATTTTCTAATAGAAAAGATAAACATTTAGTTGTACAAGCAGATGTTAGCCATTTGTAGGCTCTGAACTAATTCTGCCTGCGATTGTACAGAGTAAGAAAATGGCTGCTCTGTTATGGTAGCACACACTAACAGGTTATGCTACAAGTGAATGCTCATTTTGTTGTTGTAGGCCACAAAAAAGTTACAGCCATGGTCAGAACATCCTGTACTGTTAGTTTAGAGAGTTATTGTGATACCAGGCTATAGGCTGAAGTCATCAAACCCCAAAAATCTTTAAACTGAAGCTTCAAGATTTTCAGTGGCAGAATGCCTGTTGTGATGGTAGACGAAAGTAGCCAACAATCTCAATGTGACATGTTTGTATGTGAAGACCTGAATCTGTCTTCATGGCTGTTGTATCTGGAGGGATGGAGGAGGGAGAGAACTCTCTGTCTCAGGACCCATTTTTTGATAATACCAAAACAAAGGTCCCAGGTCTGATATTGGAGGCATGGCTTCAAACTTCTGTATTCAGGCTGTGGTAGCAGGCAAGGGATGCTTAGTGTATTTGACTCCTGTAATTTTTGAGCACAAACATTTCTGAAGATCATGGCTCACGTAGCAGTGTTGTGTTTTAAGTCAGTTTTACAGCAGTTCAGTAAAAAGTGTACAACTTTAGCTCTTGTTTACACAGATGAAAGCAGGGGCACTATTGATGTTGGCAGTTCCACAAATTGATTAGAAAAGGACCACTCCATTTGTCATTTCTTAGAAAAGGCACAGGGCAGATTTGTCTTACTCAGAGGCTGGTTGGGTAATGCAACTAAAAGCACAGCACATCAAAATATTCAGCTTCTTAGAGATTTGGTATTTTCTGGATTGTTTTTATTGTTTATCTATATTTAGGATGTATTTTACCATGTATTCAAGAGTACCTGTTGATATGCATGAGTGTTTTCACCCACGTACTATGTTCAAATTGGTTAAGAAATGATTTGCTATAATTCTGAAAACTATGAACAAAAAACAGAACTACAAAAATTACTTAAAACTTATTCATATGTCAAATCTGATGAATTCTAGAGGTGATACAACAATATAAGGGTTGTTTACATGACTTATGTGGTAGGCTATTAATTTGAAAATACAAGTCCTTGCACTGTGATGATTTATTGTCAATTAGGGTGGTGTGCAATAAATAGGAGTGATATTAAGCTAAAAAGGTTTGAAGTTATTACAGGTTTGTTGCTTTTTGTAGAGTATTTATAGCAAATAACATGTCCTTTTTAATAACTTTAAATAACCTGAATGCTTTTGTACTGCAAATATTCAAATTATATCTAATGTTTAAAACACATTACTATCAATTAATATAAATACTTTGTATTTCAAAAACAATGGGGAACAAATGTCAATAAGTAATAAAAGCAATCACCATCTCTATAAAGATATTTTCATTCCACCTTATATGCAGATTGTATCACATTATTTGTTGATCTGCTATTATCTGGCTTCTGAAGGGGAGATATAGTTCTTTCGGTAGTAGACAAATTAAGCATTTCCTTAAAGTGGTAATTTTTCAGCAACAAGATGTCAATTAGCTTTAGATGAGTTTTTCTAAGTAAGAAAATACTTAAAATTTAATGTGATGAAGAGTCCTTGGAATTACATATCTAATGTATACTGGAGTGCTGAGCCATGAGTATTCTCACACATAACTGACAGGGCTTGCAGATTCAGTGTTTGCGTAATAAGTTACTCCTGTATATATCAAGTACACAAAGACAGGTCACCGAATTGGGCTACATGGCTGATTTGGTAAGAGATTACTTGAAAATTGAAACAGATGTTAAAATTAATCCCTATTTTAAAACTTTGGTCTTCATACTGTCAAAAGCCTGAAATACCAGTTTTGCTCCTTAGGTTCTAGCAAGTAATGTCCTTACCTAGAAAAGTAATTCCACTGCATTAAACTAGAGATACTGGCATTTTATTCTTGCAACTATTTTCTACCCGCAAGTGGCAGAACTTCATGAATAATAAGCCAGACTTGCTTTAAATTTCAAGCTACTGAGTACACAAAGTAATTATTTCATTTCTTCATTGCACCGTTAGCTGCAGTGATAGAAAAGTCACCTTAATGCAATATGAATACAAAGTATGTTTCAGTCCTAGAGTTGAAAAGTTTTGTACAGGAGCTTGGATACTTTATGTAGGGTTTGGTTTTGTTTTGTTTTTATATTAAGTGAATAATTTCCCTTGAACTGAAAATTAATGGACTGACAAAAGTCCCCTGATAACATTGGAGTCATTGTATGAAGTATAGTTCATCCTCACTCACTGTAAAGCTTGAATCTAGCCTCTTTGTCATGCTTATTTAGGCTTTTGGCTCATCTACCAACGAGTTCAATATGTGTTCCAATTAGTACCATTAATGATGAGGTTATGGAGATGTGAAATTGGAGTGTGATTCTTCAGGGAATACCTACACTGTCAGTCTGGCTTTTTGTTTTGCTCCTAGGCTCTATTCACTTACCATTACACAGTCTAATTTGCCCCTAGGTTCCCTTCTGAAGTCAGTCGGCTGAATCTCTCTACGGGAACCTGAGCACAGTTGACCACATAGGCTCAAGGGTTCTTCCAGCGACGCTGAACATGCTGCCCGCACCACCTTTGGCTCCCCCTGCCCTGGGTTTCCTCAGATGCTATTGCAGCTGCTCCAGAGTTCTCACACACCCTCCTGCCTCAAAGCTAGGCCGTTTATTACTCACACAAAGAGTTACCCTACACAAATACTTTTACAGGCCACAAGGCAAAACCCTCACAATTTTAGGCAATTGAACCAAATAAAAGAATACGGAAATAACTATCTTTTGCTGGGCCACAGGGATGGCATGGCATATATCTGGACACAGCCAAGTCTGTTTTGGAAACTAATAGCTGTGGGCAAGGTGAGCATGAGACCATACAAACCAGCTGGTCCTGGCACAGTCCACAGGAACCGTGGACTGAGTAACCCAGATCCCTTCAAACATAAAACTGGATCCTCCTCTCTCAGAGTTTCCTCTCTAAAAGAGAGAAATGAGCTCTCTGCTGCAGTCACGTAGTTTGGTGATAGCACAAGCCAAATGTCTGAGAACCTGAAGCTGCTACTTGACACAATTTCACAGAGAAGCTGAGAGAAGATCAGTAATGTTATTTGGTCAGGTCAGAAGAGGCTTGAGACATGGTTTTAAAGTAGTTAGGGATTAAGTAAAGAAGATGCTGACTGGTTTGATATTTGATAGAGAAAACATTACAAGGGAGTGCAAAGAGAGTATCAAAGACAGATGGACAGAAAATGCCAGTGAGGGGGTGCTAAGGTAAGTAGAGATCATGAGAGAGAAATATAGCTATTAGGAGTCTGAAGACAGATGACAGCTGGTGAATTTTGAACAGTCCATGAAGAAGAAACGCCTGAAGACTGTATAAGGGTTAATGACATGGATATAAAACCTGAAATGATCTTGTAGAAATCCTATTGCCAGAGCATCTAAAACTAACCATTATATTTCCGTGAGAATGCTGTTTGTAATGAACAAGTGGGCTGAAAGAAAAAATTGGATTTCTTGCTAGGTGTAGAGTGGTATGTGAGAAACATCAGCTGATAGTTTACAGTGTGTGATGGCTACGAGTATAAGCAAAGCCATATTAGCGAAATGAAATCGGTTAAACCCAGTGAGACTGTGGTGGGTCAGATTCAGGTCCCAAAGTATATCTGAATTCCAAATCTCATTTTGAAATATTCTAGAAACGTAAGAAAAGACATCTCCCATTCGACTGTAACTTACATCAAAGATTTTTTTTTGTGAGAAATTTCTATATGATTCCAAAAGTAAATGTAATGCTTGTTAAGCTATAAAAGAATTCAAGATACAATTCTAGTCACATAAGTCTGCAGAGTATGAGACTAGAATAAATTAGGTTGAAGGAAAAAGAAATGAAAAGAAAAAGAATGGTCCAGATTCCTTGATATCTTGTATATGTGGGATGTCCATTCCCACATGCCTGCTGTAAGTGAAGCCCACTTACTGCTTCTGCACTAGCCAAAGATGTACAACCCATCCTACTTGTAATTTGCTTTTCAATTACTGTTATCCAGGTATATGTAATGCAGCCACAATGTCACATAATTAGACTCTCTTTTTCTCCAACAAAATAGCATGGAAAATGATGCTACAATCTAAGGTTCATATGCAAACAAAGGATTGGAAATGTGAACAATACTGTGGCAGGATGACAAACTTTCCCTTTAGACTCCAAATACTTTTTTTATACTCATTAGCCAATATTTGGATCCTCTAACATTTGCCGGTTTTAGAGTTAGGACATGTGTAGTAATACTACCTTTAAATTTTTGGTCTAAAATCCACTTAATTACATAGTTAATCTAGAGTTATAAGTTCATCCAGAGCATCTTTTTTTGTCGTTTTGTTTTGGTTTAGGTGCCATTGATTTTATTTACTGCTTCTTAGGAGCCCAAAATTTTCTTTGCCCAGTTTATGTATCTCACTTCAATGCTACCATTAGAGGCTCAGCAAGCCTTTATTGTTTCTATAGTAACTGGAGTTGGGAGAATGGCTGACTTCTAAAACAGGTTACCTGAAATGTGCTTTAGAAGTGTTTGTTGCCTCAGTCACCTCAGTTATTTGCCTGAAGTCAGTAATGTGAATACTGTCCACTGGTCTCTATTTGAACATGCTGTTTTCTTCTTACACTGCCATGAATTGTCTTCCATGAGTCAAACCTGAGGTATTCTGGAGCAGAATACGTAGAAACTGCAGACTGGTGTTGGAATATTATGTCATCTACCGTGTCACTTTAGAGCCTTTCATTTGTATGCCATTTAATACTGCATTTATATGTAAAATGTGTCATTAGTGGGCAAGACATTGTCACTCTGTGACTAAAACTTCCTTATACAGGAGCATTTTCAAGATTTTAATTGTTTCTGAATGACTAATAAGGACCATTTTATTTCCATTTATGTTTCCACTGTAATGAACATATTTATCCTGTGAATTGTTGTGACCCTCAATAGATGCTATTTGTATTGCAATCCTTAAGCATGTCCATAACTCTGAACAGTTCTTACTATTCTTTTATTCTTTTGCTAGTAAGAATCCTTTCTTGAAGTATTATGGAATAGAAAACAACTTCAGGGCATTATAGTGCAGGTGCCCATATGCTACCACTCTGGAAACTTTAAGGCATCTGTTGGTATAGATAAGACAAGACACGCTGGAAACACCATTGAAATGTGGCCATTGTCAATCTGATATAAAAAGATGCAGTTTGAGAATTAAGGAAAATCACTGTTCTTTCTGAAAAGTTTGATACAGATGTGCAGATTTTATCAACAGAGTCACAATTTATGTCACAAAGAGACCATTTCTATCAGTTATATTTTCCCCCAGCAGTTACTTGAACTTAGAGAAGAAATAAAGAGATTTCAGTGAAAGAGATTGGCAAAAAAGAGAGAGAATGGCAAAATTTGAAACACATTTTAGGCACAAAAATCCTTTTTCCCTCTTCCCAGCACTTTCTATGTATTATATGGGTCTTTAAATTGGCCTAGAGCATGTATTTCTAGCAGCTGTACTATGGAATCTGTGGATCAAAAATGTTAGGTAGGAGGTAAGATGGGGTGGCTTCAGGCAAGTAAAAAAAGTTTAATTTTAAAGGAAGGCAGAAGTTTTGGTATGAAAGTTTTCAGCTTTATCTCTGCTGACACCTGTGTGTCCTGGTCTGGAATGCCGTGGTAACCCATTATGAAATAACTTTACAAGTTCTTCTGTGAACATAGGTTCAGGCCAAGGTGAGCTAGGTGACTAGACTTGTTAAGTTTATTTTTGAGTGTCCAAAGCTTCACTTGCATTTATAAGTGTGATGCTTGTAAGTGCTACATAGAGACCAAATGCTTGGATCAAGTTTTGTAACACCCTTCAGTTTCTTGAAGCAGAAGATTGTCAGCAAGCACCGCGTAGGTTGTTAGAAGGTTTCCATCACTGCTTCTCTGAATGTGGAAACACAACGATGAAATTTTATCTGCCAGCTCTACTGTAGGTCCAATAGCACTGTAGTCACAGTTGTGCAGCAGCAGGTGACTTCAGTAGTCACAATTTTTCTTGGTTTTTAGAGTACTTATCTCCAAATTGGTAAGGCAAAAGTTTTTAGGATAATTTTTTTAGATCCTTAGAGCCTCTGTCCACTTTCTACTACATCTGTAGTAACACTTCTGAAAGAACTCGCTGTTTGTTCAGGATGATTAAATAAGTTACTCCTTCTTTAGAAGTTTCGTATGAAAGCAGACACATATAGAGGTACCTCTTCTTGTGCATTAATGCCATAATATCTTCCTTCTCATCTGGATTTATTCAAGTAGGCTCAGAAAAATCTTTTTTCAATTGTACTCCTATTTTGAAAAGTGTCTTTTAATGAAGTTTTACCATTTCTTATTGAGTTACCTGAGCCATCTGGAAGTTTCTTGTTATCAGGGAACTTTTCCTATCTGACAAATTCTTTGTTTCAGGGGCTCATTATTTTCAAGTTTAAGGAGAAGAGAAAAGGAATTCTGAACAAGCTGAAATACCATAACCTCCGAGGTTGTGTCTGTAGCTAACTCTGTTTCAGTGCTTTCTCATTGTTACTTAGCCTTTGTCAATTAAAACTAGTTAAAACTCATTCCCAAATAATTTTCTGAATATAAATTAGCATTTTCCGGATGTCTCTTGTATACATCCAAAAATTAGGCATTTAGTCTAGGCTCCCACCATAATCAATGGGGAGAACAATCTGTCTTCATAAGTGATTTGTCCTATCTCTCTTGGATACTAGCTTAGAACGAAATTAGGCATCCCCAGAAAGCACTTAGCTCTTTCCAAGTGAGGGCACTTACGGTGATCAGTTTTATTGGCTAAAACCTGATAAGATTAGTATTCTTTACTGTATCTGTATTTCTTTTAAGATAAAGGTCAGTGACATAGCATAAAGTTTATTACAGGGAATTATAAAAAGGCAATACATATAAAAATGCAATCTGTACACATACATAATGCATACAGTGACAAAAATCTGCCAAATCCTTCTGCATTTGGCTTTTCTGTATTTTTACTTTGGATGTTCTCAGACATTACTTTAACAGTAACAGAATTTCCAAAGACATTGCCCCCCATACACTGTTAAACTGAACTGTCTTCGTACAGATATTCTCCTTGGCTTGCATAACGTTATGTCTGATGAGAGAATAACGCTATTTAATTGATACAGCCATAATTCTACTGAATCTCACTGGGCTATTTCAGATGAGGAATACATGCCATTTGATGGGTTGCACAGCTAGTAAAGTAATCCATTGCATGCAGATTATGTGAGTCTTTGCTAAGCCATATGGACTTCTTATTTCCCTCTTAATGTGACTTGGAAAAAAACCCAGACTATAGTAAATTGAAACCTAACTGAGGATTTTGCTCTTACAGACTTGGTAGGTAGATGTCTAGAGCTGATTGAATCTTGGATTTCAATTACAACAATTCTGACAATAGATTAATTTCCTTTCTGCTTAAATTACAAAAAGATTTCATAAAAAATAAGCTTATTGAAACACTTCATTATTAGTTGCATACAAATATTTAAGGTGAAAGAAAGGTCTACCATAATGCTTTTTTCAAAAACTGATGAAGTTGATGTGTTCTTGTGAAACATTTGGGGTTTGTATAAACAACCTTCCCTGATGCACAACAGTTTGGTTAGAGAACTTGCAGCCTCCCCATCCCTTCAGTAATGAAGGCCCCACTAATGTAAATAGTTCCCCCTAAATGAGATATAAAACCTTTTTCTTCCTTTGTATTCATTCTAGTGCTTCTGATGAAATCATTTGGCATAGGATTCTTGCACAGACAAGAGTTAAAAAGATTTCCATCTCCACTTCATTTAAAGCTGATAGGGTATTTGCATAAAATTATGAATTGCATTCTCTTCTTTTGAAATTCTGGTATAAAACTGGCCGTACCACAGGACGCAAAGAGCTGACTCACTGCTCTAATTATAAATCTAAAGACTAATTAACCTTCCATGACTAAATTAAATTCCAAAATAAAAAGAACAGACAGAAGCCTTTAAACAAAGATTTAAAGCCCACTAGAATATAAAGTACAAAATATATTCAGGAGGCTGTTTTTGAATTTGACATTGATGAAGATGTACTGTGTTTGCAAATGGTACATGCAACACTCGTTTGGGAAACAGGCATTCAGGGCTTAACAGCTGGGGCAAACACTGTCACAACTGAAATGTAGTACTGCAAATAGCTGTGCAAATTTATAAAAAAATTCTTTCCTGCAGCATTATTTCAGATCAAGATTCATTTGTTCATTATTTAAAATTAAAAAGGATTAATCCCATTTTTCTTTTTTGGAGGGCAAAACCCACAGAATATATGATTCCTGGCAACACTTTCTTTTTTTTTTAGAAGTTAAACAAACTGCCTGGTATAATTGGCAACATCTTTGTGGACTGGGGAACAAAATTCCATTTCCCTCACTGGAGCTGAATCGGCTTCATGAGTCCAAACAGCAATAAACTTTTCCATCTGTCTGAAAAGGCAAATAGGCCTGATTCTGGATGGATTAATAGAATACAGTTTGCTGGATATTTTTGTCTGTTTCTATTCCAATAAAACCTTAATTTAAGATTTTAGTATATCTTCAAAATAAGGTCATGAATAAATTAGTCATGTGTTGAACAATTCCTTCCTTGGTCTCCTCTCCAAGTTTTTATTCCCAAAGATTAAGACTGGGTAAACACCAAGGAAGTAACTGACAGCCACTGTCTCTGTCATTGATCCCTTTGAGTGGATGTTCTGCATTATTCCTCTTGATAGTTTGTTACATGACTGCTAAACACTGTAGATTTTGCCAGCAACTAACTCATGTGAGGACAACTCGGGGGGAAAAAAAAAACCTAAATAGGCGCATGTTCACTTTGTTAATATGTGACTTTTTGCGAGTTCCTTAGGAGTCAGACATTTAGAGGAGAGGATCAAATACTAATTTGCTATTCTGAATCAATACAAAGCTTTTGTATTGTCACTGATTCTGTTTTAAATACGATAATGGCTATAAAGCACCAACTTCTGCTGCAGTGATTTGCCTCAAATAAGTGATTCTGCTTTCCTTGGATAATGAATTAAAAGAGAATGTGCAAGTTTTTAGTAATAACTGAGTTGCATA
>VXBO01012097.1:974174-1000594 GCA_013400135.1 Rhinoptilus africanus | reverse complement strand
TTCACAGCACTGGTGCAAAGGATAAATATCTTCTTTAGCATATATTTGATATGTGGGAAGTAGGCTTGGTTTGGTTTTAGGTTTTTGGATTTCGGGGTTTTTTTTTTGCTTTGCACAACCTTACAGGCCTTAATACTAGTACAGAGTTGTTGTCTTACTGCTGAAGAATGTAGCTCTCTTTCCATCTGTAGTTTATTAGCACAATGACTGTTTACTATTTGCAAGGTTTTTAAGTCCAATTCATATTATTCCTATGCTGTGCCTAAATGGGAGCTACAGCACAGAGTTATGGAGATAGTAGTCCCTTTGGACATTTTTATTTTCTCAGGATATTTAAAATTTTTAAAAAAGCAAAGCAAACCATGTATTTGTTGTATTAGTCCAGTGATCCAGAAGAAAGCTGAATACTGGACCTCAAAATTGATGTCCTTGGGACAAGCTTTAAGGATAAGCCTTGAAAAAAATATAGTGTGTCCCCATCAAGGGGCTTATTCCACTATCTCCCCCATTCTCTCTAGTGTGGTCTTTGTTGCCAGCTGCAGTTGGTCAGCATTATCTCAGATTCTTGTACCAGCTGTGCTTGGTGGGCACTCTTTGAGCTGTACCAGAGTTAAGGGTTCTGTAGGACAAGTACAAGCAGGTATTATGTTGTGGTCTCTGCTAGATGGTCCTGGGGGAATGTATTTGCTCCCAGTAAATTGCTGTCTCCGTTAACAACTCAGCGTGCAAGTTTTCATGCATAAGGGAGAGACAGGAAGATGAGACATCCAACAAAACATCCAGCAGTAAGAGTCAAAACTTTCATGTTGAAAGAGCTTAACTTTATCGACTGATCAATCTAACAACAAGGTTATATTACCGTAAAACCTCAAGCCTTAGTGCTGATGTGGCTGTTACATTCCTTCACAGAATTTTTTGCAATCTAGCCCTCAACAATTATGCTCCATAAAAGTGCTGCCATCCTCACTACCCTATCTTATTTGAATAACTTGAATTCCAATAAAATTTAATTTTATGTTATTTTTCAACATTTTTGCAGGTCATTTGCAGGAGTTCATTCTCTTTGTCCTTGAGCGTGAAATGAATGCCCAAAGCAACCCATGCTTTAGAAAATGCAAAGTGCATTGAGTAAAAATGAAGTGAACGTACCTTGTAGAAAATTGTAAATGGTCTGCCCAAATGAGAAAATCCCAATCGTAGCTTAAAGACTTTAAAACACAATCTATCTCACATCTTCTGTGGTTTATTTGTTAAGGGGAAATACGAAGTTAATTCAGATTCATACTTGGAAGAATTATAGAAGCTGCAAAAGCTTCCGTTAGAAAGTTTCATCACTTTGCTTTGGGCAAAACAGGAACTCAAGATGTGTTTTTCTAAGCCCAGATGACTGGCCCAGCCTGGACCCATGTAGCTTCTGCACATCTGCTTCTTCCATAGATAACGCTTAAACTTGTCAAACTAGCTTGCTTTGCACCATTTGCCGACTTCTCTTCCATTGCATGGCGTCTGTTCTTAAAGATGCTCTTCAGTCCTTGCTAGCAAATATCTCGGTGACTTAACAGTTGGCAGAAGCTGTAAGTTATCCCACGGGTAAAATAGTGGTTTGTTTCTAATGAAGAAAACACAATTGTCTGCACAATTTATCAGAACAGCAAGAGATCCTGCGGGGGAGATTTCTTAGTTAACTAATCTGTTAGCCCTGTGCTTTGGGCCTTCAGGTGTCTAATACAGTTATCTTTTTTCCATTTCTGTATTTTATGTGTCTTATATCCATACAGGAACTGAAATTTTTTAGTAAAGAGCATAGAATCCTGCTAGTGAAAAAAACAAAAACATACCATTCTTCTAAATATAAACTATCAAAGTTTCAATGTCTTTACTAGCGTTTAGGCTAGGTCAATCTGCACTGGATGTGAAAGACAATACCTCATCACTGAAAAGTGCTCTGTGGATGTATATATGTTAATATGTGCATTTGTTGTCAAGGTTCTACAGCAGCTTTATTTCCCTCAGTTCTGTATTCTCTAAATCATGACTGATGGTGGCCAAAGCATGCTGTGTTTCAATAAGCTTTGCTTGTAACCTGCTAAGTGATGGCTTCCCATTTGTCTGTAGGATTATGGGATTATGAAGATGATCTTTTCTCAGAAACAGCCTTCACTCAGCAGAGCTGAGAAAAACACTTTGACTGAAACACTGCATCAGAAAAGGGATAGAGTTTTGGTCAACATGAAAAAGAATGTTTTTGCACCTACTTGTAATTGACAGGAGGCAGTAAAATTTTACTGACTTTTAAACATTTAGTTACCAAAATATATGCTCTACATGTGAGACATTTTTAAATAACAAACATTTTAAAATAACAATTTGAAATTAGATTTTGGGGCATGGGGGAGTCAAAACTTCACCCTGCAAGAGACAGTGCTTTTCTACTTTGTACCCAGAAACAAATATTAATTTCTTTTGTTTCACTGGAAAAATTAGCTGTAATTTGAAAAAAGAGCAAATCCTAACTGAGCCCAAGTACCTCGTCAGCTCCAGCTTGGTATGAAATCTTCCACTCCTATAGCATCCTAAAGGTCTTCGTTCCCTCTGTCAATGCTTTATATTTCTTAAAATAGTTCTTAAATTTAGAATGTGCAAATATAGAGAGATATGTAATCTCCTTTTCTGGAGAAAAGGAGGCTCGGGGAGACCTTATCATTCTCTACAACTACCTGAAAGGAGGTTGTAGAGAGGTGTGTGTCAGTCTTTTCTCCCAAGTAATAAGCGACAGGACAAGAGGAAATGGCCTCAAGTTGCACTAGGAGACATTTAGATTGGATATTAGGAAAATTTTCTTCACAGATAGGGTTATAAAATATTGGAATGGGCTGTCTAGGAAAGTGGTGGAATTGCCATCCCTGGACATAGTTTTGGTGCATCCACGTGTTCCCCATGCGGGAGATGGTTTAGTGGTGGTTTTGTCAGGGTAGGTTAATGGTTGGACTTGATGATCTGAAAGGTCCCTTCCATACTAGATGATTCTATGATTCTACATAAAAATGTGTTTAAAATATTCAGAATGAATCTGCTATTTATTTTCTTTTTCTATCAAAGGAAATTAAGAGAGCAGAAGAATGGTATTTTAATAATTCAGTAGGTAGATTCAGTAGGCAGATTCTTCTAAGATGTGGTGCTGGATTGCAAATTCTGAATATCTGTCTTATTTGTGTTTAACAGCCCCTACTTTGTGTAAGCAGAATATCTGAGAATCCAGGAAAATACTCCAGTGTAGCTCTTAGCCTGCCTGAAAATTTTAGCAATTAAAAAAAAAAAAAAACATTGGCTGAGAAAATGTCATATAGTATAGAACTTTGTTATGCCCTTTTTAATGCCCAGAGTGCAACATTGAGTTGAAAAATGTTTTGCAGGCAGTTTTAGGGGTTGTGGGGTTGTTCTTTCTCTTTAAAAGCGGTTGAGGCAGGGGAAGCAGAGGAATGTAAATGTAATCTAATATCATAGTGTTGAATCCACAAAACTTGGAGGGAGAAACACCACAGACTCTTAGTGTTGCTCTTGGATTTAGCTGCAATTCCTACTTCTTGTTCTGTTCACAATTACCTTCATACTACCCTCTGCATAAGAAAAAAAATTGTTTGCTTCAGTGTTTGTTATTTTCTCCTTTCTGGCTGATAATCTGAGTGCTGTTTTCATTTTATATTTATATACATAACAGTGCAAACTTCACTGGAGGAGCACCGGCGCATTTCCTGTCGGTGGTCTGGTTTGTAACACCTTTGTTAGTATTACACGGTACTTTCTCACGTGAGTTTTCAATATAATCTAAAGAGAGTAAGACCAGAAGGAAAAGCATAGTCTCACCCTTAGCAGTATGAAAGGGAACTGTAATACAGAGGTCAGAAAGGAAACAATGTAAGGAGACATGGACAAAATTTACAAGCATCTTCTCAAGTTCTGCCATAACTGTAAACAGACTAGTGTTTGCATTAGTTTCTTCCTAGATAAAATTGGGTGATTTTTTCCCTATTTTAATGCACTCCTACAACATTACTTATAATTAATAGTGCCAGATAATGGAGGATGCTGGTTCAGAGTATTGTTCTCTTTCCTTCTAGAGATTGTTGGTTTAACTCACTAATTTGTAATTATTTCCTATTGTGCTCCAGAAACTTGCATGAAATACAGCCTAACTGAAATTAGTGTTTATTCAGTCACTTGCAAGGCATTGCTTTTCACTAGAAGGTGGAGCATCCTCTATAGTTACAGTAACTACCTAAATGTGAACTCAAGTAAATTAATATTCTTGCAAAGTCAAGTCCTTGATGCAGTATAAAATAACAGTTACCAATAAGATTATGGCCATGATATAGTAGGAACTGATGACTTCATACATCACACATTACTTATAGAATACTAAAGTAAATCTTTGGCAACATTCTCTATTTTGCCAAATATACTTGGCGTTTCACTGCCTCTAATATGCACCTGTCTAGGCAGCAGCAGGTGGAACAAAATGAAGATAAATTTGTGCTAGAGGTACTGTTGACCACACAGGCATGAAGTTGAACTACAAAACTGTGAAGAACACAGGATACTCTTGTAGCACTAAAGTAATTTGAGGATTGGCTTGGCATTTAGAATTGACTGAGAAAAAGATTTCTATTGTTGGACTCCTTGAACTAAAAGGTAGCGAGAAGAACTGCAGAAGGAACCATCTTAGCATAGGATCAAGACTGTGCAAAAACACTTTAGCCTCTCCTATGGGCATATGGAATGCCATTATGTGATGCATCTTTTGCTTGTGTATTGTCACTGTCACTAAATTATCCTTTGTAAATTAATATATAGATCAAATCATTGGAAAAGAATATAGTATTTACTTCTAGTAGTATTGTTTCAAAAGATCTGTCAGTCAGACAAATGGTTTGCTTGATGCTTTCTACTGGGAACGTGAGTGGCAAGTTATTATGGCTCCTGGCTTAATATTTGTTACCTAGGATACAGGAGACACTTGCATGCTGTATTTAGCTTTAGTTAACTTGCTTATCCAGCGGGTTTTTTTGGTGGTATTCTATCTGAGTTTGTTTTAATATTAAAATTATAATATTTTCCTGTAAGTTAAAAGATATTTATATTAAATCGTATGTACTCATGTCAACAAAATCAATTTTTTGTATTTTTCTTCCAAACAAGAAAATACTTTCATGGATATCTGAATAACAGGTTAGATAAAATGAAAGATGCTTGGCTTACTATACAGCTTTATTCACCATGACAACCAATACATTTCTATTCTGTTGCACCAGACCTTTTCTAACCTCTATTCATCATAGTATTTTTCAAAAATTAATTTGTATTTATATATACATATATACACTTTTATTTTTTTTAAATAGTGTTTAGGAACAAAGCACGCTCTCTGTCTTATGAGCGGGCATTTAGATATGCAACCCCAAATTAAGACACATCTATGGCAAGCTTTACGGGGGATGCTTGTCTGATGAAATGGAAGGTCATTAAAATTCAAGGAAGGTTCAAGAAACTTACCATTTGATCTGTAGAGATCTGAAATCTGAAAACTGGATTGTCAAACTCAACACCCATTGTGAAGCTTGGCATTTAGATAACTTCAGTGGCTCCTGTCAGGAATTAGTGAAAAGCTAGTTCTTTAAAGATGAGTGCTTTATTGCTCAGTGCAAATGCGATGAGACTTGAAGCACAACATTGCATGCCAATGTGATGTTTTTAGGGTTACAGTGGCACAAATTCCAGTTATGTCCTAGTAATACACCACCATGCAAGCCATTGTGTGAACAACATAGTCCATAGATAATCCTTGCCTAAGATATTGTTATGGCAATAAAAAAAAAAAAAAAAATTGAGACTAATTTTTTTTGAAAAAGTAAAGGTTATTTACTGATATTTTGGAATAAGTTTTTGTCCTGACCTTTTTTCTTAATCTGGGCTACTTCAGTTAAAATGCTCACTGATGGCAGCAGTGTATTAACAGATGACAAGTGAAGGCTCAAGCTGCTTGAGGAAAAACATGCAGGCAAAATAGAATGTTATAATCTATATTAGAAATATGCCTCTGCACCATATGAATTGTAGTGCTTTTTATCTGTGTATGAGATTGCTCAAAAAGTTTGTTATTCCCATAGTAGTTGGTTGTTTTCTGTATTGTATGTGTGTTCCTTCTTGTCTTTCATTTTTATAATTAAGTAAATGTTGCTAGAATTTTTGCTGTATATATGTTCCCAAAAGGATTACTGCTGTGAAGCTTCCTTGTGGAAGACACTGGGGTACTTATTCTGCTCTATACTAATGATGCAGAGTAGACTGAGAGAGTTTTTGCAAGAACTAATTCTTACCTGTCTCTCTAAATTCCCCTCCCCTGACTCACTCTAAAACATACTTTGGTTCTTATTTCCCTCTGTTCTCCCCCCGCCCCGCTACAGAAGCCAAACTCTTCTCACTGCATATAATCTAAGGAAATCGGATAACTGCAGTTAATCAATGTAAATAACCTTCTCTCGTAAAGTAAAGATTGACTAATGTCCCTATGCACCATTGTGATTTCCCATACGGAAAAGAGATATTGTGCTCAATATTGGCCCCTAAAGAAAATTTCAGAATTTATTTTTTAAAGCATTTTTTCTCTCTGTTATTTGAAAACTTTCGTATCTTTTTATCTGTAAGGGCAGCATGAAAAATTACATCCAGGTAACGCTTAAACTAATTTAATTAGCAGGAAATTCACTTAAGAAAAGGGAGGAAGGAAAAATAGTAGGATGTTTTTTCTAAGACTTGATTAAAAATGTCTTCAAAACACTTATAAAATCACCTAACAGCACTATTTTGAAATTAAATCAATTTGTTACAGATACTTAGGACTTCTTATGAGATACAGGTTAACTATTTTGGATAAGTCTACATAGGGTAGATACTCACTCTCAATGTCTGTTTTCAGTATTTGATGATTAATCATTATCAGTAGGCTTCAATCAAGAAAAAGACAGATAATTTAATCTTCAAAGATAATTATCAGACTCCAGCCATTGAAGACAGAAGCTGACTCCTTTGATCTCTCAGCTTTTATACCAAGCGTGATATAGATGTGTGGTGGTCAGTTTTGGGTCCCCTGTCCTGTCCACTCCTCCCTGCAGGTGGGACCCCTCTATGCTCTTCTGCTTATGACCCTGCAATGGGGCAAATAACAAAGTCAGCTGACGTTGGTTGTTACAACAAGAAGGATAAGCAGGAGCCTCTCTGCATACCATCTGCTGGCATAAATTATAAACACCAGGCCTTATTGCTCTGGAAGCAGACACTGTCTGAAGAGTACGCCAATAGTTTCAGAAAGTGCAGGTAGTCAGAAGAGACTTAACTGAAAAGCAAAATTACTGAAAAGAAAACTGGTTCTGTTTTACCTCAATCTAGGATGCTGTTTCTGGTTGCTGTCTTGAGGTTTTTCTCAGAGGTGACCATGTAGGCCAGCTATCCAGGGTTCTTTGTACGTCATCCATTAGAGAACGTGTTGGTTGGTCAACTTCCCTTTTCTCTGATCTCTAGCAAACTTACAAAATTGTCTATGCTGATTTTGAGACATCTTTCCAGGCTTTCTGTCTGGCAGCTGTGCAATGTACTGTTTACCTATGTCCTGATAGAAGACTAGATGTCTGCTGTGGTAAAGTGATATCCAGATACGTCAGAAACCCGTCTGCCAAATAAAGAGTTTAAATCTTTCAGATCATAGTTAGGGCCAGAGTACCTAAGACTTCCAGTATTCTCTCTCTTTTTATGTATTTATTTATTATTTTATACTGGGGGGCTGGGGAGAAAGGGGTGTTCTAGAACTGGATCCTCCCCCTTTGACACCCATGGACAATTGAGACCTTGACTGCAAATAGGAGGTGAGGGTTCTTTGAGGTCACCTTCCATGCAATGAGATCTTGATCTGGGGTTATCAGACTTCTGAAATAGGAAAGCTGTGGACTTCCCATCTTTATAATTAAGGGGAGGTTATAGAGGAGAAGGAAAAAGAAAGATAGGAGATATACAGAACTTCACTGGATGTGTCTGTATATGATAGCAACTTGATACACTATGAGCAGGAGATTGGACCAAATGCCCCTTCTAAACTCGACTGTCGAATTATTACTGGCCTTGGGATCACATGTTTTTTGGGGAAACATTTGTGACTAAAGTTGTCAGACATCTTGGGAGTGTTTGCTTCCTGAATGCCTTAACAAGCAAAACAACTGGGAACAAGATACTTTTGTATTGGAACGTGCTTTTACTTTAGTCAAAGTTAGTATGGTTTTCATAGGCATTTATCCTCAGGTGAATCTCTTATGTAATATGATTTTTAATGCACTGGAATTGAAATGTCTTACAATTTCTTGATATTCAGTTCCTATTGCTTCTCTTGAGAAGTGACACATTTTCCTGTCAGTAAGCTTTTCTCTATATATAGCCTGCATTTTCTTTGACATAATCTCATGCTGATGTTTGTAGTTATGCATTGTGTACCACATTAAGTAATCCATTCCCACTTGGAAGTTAATAGCCTAAAGATATGTTATGCCTGATATATTATTCATTCTTAGTCATCACTTACCCAAACAAGTTGCTTGTGTTGTATTTTTATTTTTTTAACCTCCTGTAATCCTCCTCAAAAAAAAGTTTGTTTTTTATCCAGTTTATTTTATTTTCTGTTTCCTCCAAACTCCTAGTTTTTCCATTTCTTTTTTACAGTGTACTGCCCAAAACTAAGTGAAATATCTTCTACAGTTATTTAAGAGAATACTCTTTGATTTGTGATAGGTAGTTAGAAGTAATCTTTTTGCTTTTTTTGGAGGCATATTTCATTGCAAACAGATGCCAAATTTGCTGTCTGCCATTACCTGTAGACTTTCATCTTGCAATATGACTGCTTTTACTGAATATAAACACTGAAAATTATTTCCCTTTCGGGGATATTAACTTACATTTTTCCATGGTGACTCTCATTTATACATTTCTTTTTGAGAGACCTCATTGGAGCTTCATACCAAGGTATGCAAACAAGAGGGTTTTTTGAATGCTCAAAATGTTTATCCTTCTTTAAGAATACTTGAAGTCTGAGGTGAAATCAGTTTTGATTTTGACTTTACCTGTAGAAAACTGAAGATGTGATTGAATGATATGAAAGATAGTGCAGTGTTTTGGTTTAGTTTGTTGGGGTTTTTTTACAGATTATCTAAAAGGTTTGGGTTTTTTTTTTTTCTAAAATTACACCTTTTTTTCTAGATATTACAGATTTCTCTTCAAAAAGGTTTCAGAAAATGCCATGGTTAGCTACATAAGTCTGTTTTGATCAGTAAAGTTTGTTTAATGATAACAAATACCACGGATTATTAGTTTACTATGTAACTTTTTTTTTCTGAATCTTTGCATGAGAGCTGCAAAGATAACACCAGTAAGCAAAACAAAAGCTATAAAGAGCAGAAGTAAACACCTTTGTTCTGTCCATTGAACTAAGTCAAAACCTTTGAAATGTTGCAAAGAAAAACTTGTGCGCTAGGAAAGAAAACTACTCAGTTCTTTCAAATCTCTTTGTACATGTGTATTCTACTCCTCAAAATTAGTTAATCCCACTTCTGGATTTGAATAGTTTACTGTTATACCAATTCAAAGGAATGGGAAACATAAAGCGGATTCCTCAATATATCGGCATAACTTACATCCATGTGGTGTTACAAGTTTTAGTTAATTTTTTTAATAAGTAGTGTTAACCTGTAAATTCATATCTCATTATCTAGAATTTCATTTTTCATTGTGGAATTCCTTGTGCAATAAGTCACATCTATGCAATGAAGTGTAAGCTGCTTTCGTGCTCATTCAGTATCTCCAAAAAAGGAAGGGGTGAAGGAAGTGGAAAATGAGACTTTCATACCTGCTTTTTCTATAAAATATTACTATTGTGGGGATGATAAATAGCAGAAAGATTATTCATTATTCCTCCCATTAATTTCATTGAGTGTCATTTAGCAGACAGAATCTTAAACCAATGGTTTAGGTTTTTAAATGCTATTCATTATTCCATTGTAGAACCCATTGCAAATTCTGTAGGGAGAAAAATAAAAAAGTTCAAGAGAGCTTAGGCAAATTCAGACAAGATAAGTTCACCTGTGGCTACAAAATCATGATCTGAATGCATCTTCCATCTCAGGAACTGCTGCACAATCAATACACACAGACAGTGTAACAGAGATGAAACAGTCCTTTATTGCCTTGTTATTTATGCTTTTAACCATCTGTTATTAATTCAGATGGACCCTGTGTCTTGCTTTTTTTGACAGTTGTTGTGTTTCTAACAATACAAATACAAATTCATCTGGATACATTGTTCTGATGAAATGCTATTAACCCATAAATTCAAAAAGTAATTAAGAATGGGAGAGCTGAGCTATCAAATAGTATGTAACCTGTTGTTGAAAAAGTGTGAGAGAAGATGACTAATAGTGGCCAATGTGTCACACAATCTATGTGAGACTTTAAAGGTATCTAGGGAACTAGAATTTTTTAAGTCTGATGCCCGTATTGGCCAAATAGATAGAATATGTGGACATGGAAATGAGCATGAAAAAAGAGAGAGTCATCAAAACCTGAAAAGCAAAGTCAAGATTCAATAAAAAATAAATCTATTTTCATTTTGTGTGCTGTCAGCAGGGAAGTGGAATTGGAAGATACAGCTGAGGTTGTCTGTTTTGAGTGCTGAAATATATTCTACAAAGTCCCTCACCAAAGAATCTCTAAGCAAGCTTACTTACGACTCAGTTGAAGTTACATTTCAGCTCCTTAGTGGCCATATTTGCCTGTTTTTTTCCATAGTAGAATATATTTTTTCTCTACTGAATCCCACGGTTCCATTTTTAACTAAAAAATCTGAGGCTTTTCAAAGGAAAGATGTCAAGCTTGTTACAAATACATAGGCTAACTCAAACCAATTATTTAAATCCACCTGTGTTACAATCACTTCTTTGTTTCCTGAGGTTATACAGTAACCTGAGAAGTACAATTAAAATTTCTTTTCAATTGATATTGCTCAAAACCTGTGTATTTTCATATGTTACGCTATTAGAGCCTGAGCCTTGGAAGAATCTGAGTTGTAAATGTCTTAGTAGTTGTTTTTTAAAGATTCTTTATTTTGTTGGACCAGTATTGAGCAGAAAAATTTATTGCTTGACATAGCTAATTATTCTGATTATGTTCACCCTTGGAACCTGTTAAATGATTATTTACTGTCTTCTGATTTTAAGTTATCAATTACACTAATTGCTTAAAACCATTTTGGTTTAATCTGGCTAACTGCTTGCTACTATAATCACAATAAAAGCGTTGTGGTTTTGTTGGTTGTTTTTTAAATCTTGCCCCATTCACTTGAAGAGAAGAGAGATGTGTTTCTCAGCTAGCATAGTATAGGCTATATGTAAAGCAAAAGTATATCTAAAAGCCATCATGGTCTTAAGTATAAAGAAATTACATACTTAAATGATTTAGATCAGCTCTTTCCCTGCTGTAAAACATTGAAGTGATTTAGGCAAGCTCCCATATCCTTTAGCGGTTGATGCTGTGTTACTGTGATGGAAGGAGAGTGCAACCATGTAGTGCTACTGCAAGTGCACGCACTGTATCAGACCATCCTAAAACCAATCTAGTTTTCCTTCTTCCAACTTCATTCCTTTCCTATGGGTCCAAAATGAGAAGACTTAGAGATACCATTGGCCTGCATGTGTTGTACAATGCTTTAAGGAAAACAGCTGCTGAAAATTGTCAGTGGCTACTACTTTAAAATATTTGGCTGTACTGTAAAATATGAACTCATTGGTTTCAGAAGAGCAGTATAATGAAATGGAAAATATGAAGTTCAAGGAGTGTTAATTACACCTAGAAATTGCTAATAAATAGCAGATAAATTGCCATTAGGGTTTTAAACTTGGAGATAATTGTGCATAAGAAAGTAATTTGTTCTATACTAAAAGTTTCTAATGTCTTTGCAGAATTGTCATAAACAGGCAGAATGTGAATCAAGAAGGTAGAACTATTTGTACTTTGTTGATAAAATAAGCTCTTGGTGTAAAAACAGTGCAAGCTGTCAAGTGGCAAATGCTGCCATTTGTCTCCTTAGCACCTGGCTAATGATCCATGACAGAAATATCAGAGCTGAGTGATAACTGTACAGCGTTATGGCACAGAGTTTACACCAGGGGCTTCAGGGGTGTGTTTTAGCCACTTTGCTGTTGAAAGCTAACACTGAAAGGGCTTTCCTGTCCAAATAAATTAGTCTGGGTGACAGAAACAATTTGCAAAGCTCTAAATGTGTTGCTTGGCCTATTATTTGGAAGATCTAACAGTGGAATATTCAGCATAAATAACATTCTGAAAGGTATCATTAGGATTGTGTTTGATTAATCCTGCCTATAATGCAAAGGGCTGCAGGATTGATAGACAGGTTTTCTTCTCCTCACTACTCTGTCAGGCAATAAGAGATAACCAGGTTAGACTCATGATTTCAAGATGCATCTAATACCATGTTTGCTCCCCTTCCTGTCTAAGTTCTTGTCGCCTCTCAGAAGCCAATAAGGATTGTATTTAAACAGTTAAATTTAGAAGAGTGGACTTTGATGGAGGATAAAAACTTCCTGTCTTGATGAAGGGACTAACTTCTGTGAGTGTTTAGCATTGTACAGGTAGAAAGTTATGGTTCTAAATGCACTGTTCTCAAATTGGATGCTTAATTAATACAGTGTGGACTATTAGGCAGTTCCAAGGGATTTATCTGACAAATATGGNGTTTTTTTCTAAATTTTATTACTTATTTTCCTCCGTGAGATTTTTATAATGATTCTTTTGTACCCTTAGACAGATGGATTGTTAGAAGTTTTAAATTCTCTGAAACCAGCAGAGTTGTGTCTAGTTATACTAGTAAATAAAATAGAGTATTTATGCACCCTTTTAACAAGCAGTAGATTTTTATCTTTCTCAACCTAATGACAAATCTGCCATGATATAATAAGAAACATCCTTTGGCTTTGTTTGTTTGCTTGTGGGTTTTTCCTGTGTTTGGTTGGCTGAAATTATGGTAGTTGTCTCTTCAAAATCTTGAGTGCCCTTTTCCACCAGCTCAGGTATTCACCAGACCTTGTCATGATCTGACAGAGTTTACTAAGTCAGCAAAACAAATCAGAGAATTTTCAACCGAGCTGATTCAGCTCATTAACCCAGAGGAAAGGCATCATGGCCATGCAAATGTGAGGTAGAACTGCACGACCAGAAGCAGGTGGTTAAAAGGGCCAGGGAGTTCAAAGCTTCACCATATATACGTCAGGGAGCTGTCAGATCTGGTCAATCTCATATAACTTGTCTTGTGCAGAATGGTCTGTCTGCATCGGTTACACAGAAGAGTGACCAGGATCTGATCATTTGGGTTACAGAGGAGAAAAATATGTCTATATGTAATGGTGGTTGGTTTTGTTCCACAGACCTGTGTGGAAAACTCAAATATCCTGTTTACTTAGTCAAGGGCNGGTGTGTTTTAGCCACTTTGCTGTTGAAAGCTAACACTGAAAGGGCTTTCCTGTCCAAATAAATTAGTCTGGGTGACAGAAACAATTTGCAAAGCTCTAAATGTGTTGCTTGGCCTATTATTTGGAAGATCTAACAGTGGAATATTCAGCATAAATAACATTCTGAAAGGTATCATTAGGATTGTGTTTGATTAATCCTGCCTATAATGCAAAGGGCTGCATGATTGATAGACAGGTTTTCTTCTCCTCACTACTCTGTCAGGCAATAAGAGATAACCAGGTTAGACTCATGATTTCAAGATGCATCTAATACCATGTTTGCTCCCCTTCCTGTCTAAGTTCTTGTCGCCTCTCAGAAGCCAATAAGGATTGTATTTAAACAGTTAAATTTAGAAGAGTGGACTTTGATGGAGGATAAAAACTTCCTGTCTTGATGAAGGGACTAACTTCTGTGAGTGTTTAGCATTGTACAGGTAGAAAGTTATGGTTCTAAATGCACTGTTCTCAAATTGGATGCTTAATTAATACAGTGTGGACTATTAGGCAGTTCCAAGGGATTTATCTGACAAATATGGTAGAGGATACAAAAAACATCTTGTACTACCTAAAACTTTAAGCTAAAATTTAGCTAAATTTCCCACCCTCATATGGGAAAACTGTCAGGTTTTAGTCCGGTGGTAGTGCCAGTACATGGTTGTGAATTGATTCTGGTGCCCAGATATTACTCTCTTTATGAACTCTGCATATCTGTCTTGATAGTATCTGCTTAAACTTGCAGTCCCAATACTGGGGGAGTTTCTAATCTGACTAGCTTGTCCTTGGAATACTTCTGCTACATNTCTGACAGAGTTTACTAAGTCAGCAAAACAAATCAGAGAATTTTCAACCGAGCTGATTCAGCTCATTAACCCAGAAGAAAGGCATCATGGCCATGCAAATGTGAGGTAGAACTGCACGACCAGAAGCAGGTGGTTAAAAGGGCCAGGGAGTTCAAAGCTTCACCATATATACGTCAGGGAGCTGTCAGATCTGGTCAATCTCATATAACTTGTCTTGTGCAGAATGGTCTGTCTGCATCGGTTACACAGAAGAGTGACCAGGATCTGATCATTTGGGTTACAGAGGAGAAAAATATGTCTATATGTAATGGTGGTTGGTTTTGTTCCACAGACCTGTGTGGAAAACTCAAATATCCTGTTTACTTAGTCAAGGGCAACAAACGCTGTGAAGTGAAAATCCTCTAGGCAGGACTAAACTCCTCCTGGGGAGTGAATATCTTCTTCCTTTTGACTAAGGCATCGAGTTAATTACCAAAGGACAAATCTAAGCAGCCAAAATGTCTGAGTATTATACACAGCTTTTGCTAATTATTTTGGTTTTATATGGTAAATCATAGGAGGTTTGCAGTGATAAAAACATGATTAAAATAATATCTAGGAAAATGACATCTAAAATGGATTCCTCTAATGCTTAGAGATTATGTGATCTCATCACTTTTTGAAGGGGAAAACCAAAAATGGAGTGAATTGATATAGAATTGCTGTGGCATAGGACAGCACTTCTTAGGCTTTAAAGAACTTGGGAATTAGCGGGAAAAAGTTCTCTTGACATGAAACAATCCATTTAAATAGAATTTGTGAAAGTTTTGGATTAGATTTACTGTGAATTCTCACTTCTGACTTTGGCAACTTGTCATTTGGATTAGTCCACTTCATCTTTCCATTTGTGTACATATAAGGTAGATTCTTCCTTGTTCCTGTGATTTTGTTTGCTTTTTTATTATTTTATAATATGTATTGAAACACCAAGAGTTACAAAAGATATATCCCTTTCTTCCTGCCTCATGGAAATAGGCGTATCCAAGCAATACATTGTAGCATCAAAGCTTTGGGCCTCGGGGAGAGGGTCAGTTTGGGGGTGGAAAGCAAGGCATTGGCAAATTCTGCAGTTTCCCGACTTTGATTCTGTGTTTGAATTTCTAAGCATAGACTAGGGGTTACATGTATAAAACCCTTTTCTTATTCCAGGTCGAATCATAAAAAAAAAAGAAGTTATTGAAACGGTTAGAATTTCGTGTTAACTCCTGGCACATAATTAGATTGCCACTTTCAAACTGAAAAGGACACTTATCAATTATATAGTAGTTCTAGTTGTTAAACTTCCCGCTTCTCTGTTTAGAAATCAAATGGTTTGCTGTTCTTAGTCCTTCCTGTCAACCAGGAGAGCAATATTGAAGAAACTAAGGTGCTCTGTTGGGATGCTATCCTGGTATTTATTCCCAGTGAATACCATATGACTTTGGTGGAATAGCCTCTAAAGCGTTCTGGGTATGAACATTCCTCTTGATCAAATTATTTTTTGGTTAAAAAAAAGGGGAGGGGTGGGGGAGGAAGCCCAAACCACAAAAACCCTCAAGCCCCACCTAGACTTATGTCTGTTTCTTTCTAGAACTTCCATACACAAACATTATTTACCAGCAGATTTTGAAGCATGCCTTTGTAATGATAATCCTATGACAGTCCAGCATCTCATCAGAGAGTATACTTCAAAGTTGCATTTCTTGAAGAGAGTATTTGCAAGGGGCATGTTTAAATCTGCCAAGCAGACAAGCTTGACCCTTTCAGCCACAACGATTACCTGTTCTCCTGAGATAAAGCTGACAAGTGATTGAATAACGGTGGCCAGAAGAGAGAATCAATTCTGTACTAATGAGCATGCAAGGCTATCAGGGAAGCAAATAGCATACAATTGGTTAGGTTAAAGACAATATTAATCTACTCATGGTGAAAGGAAAGAGTGCTCCCGATGCTGTGAAACGCATTCTGAAAGTTAATTTTTTTCCTTAAGTGTTCTTGTCCTGTATGTCTTTACCTACTTTCACACTTAAAAGTTATGGAGTCTCAGAGCTATTTTTAACAACCTTTCTGTCTTCTACACATATCTTGGTTGAGCTCCTGCAGTCCTAGTTTATTGCATGGACCAGTATGGGTGGACCAAAGATACTACTGTTAAGTTAGTTCGTAAGTTATTAGCTCAGTTGAGAACCATCCTCTTCTATTAATGAGGATAGACGAAGCCCCTGTGACCAACTTCATTTGGGCTACAGCTATTTTGGACATAGGCTCTTTCCTAGACAGTGTAAAGGAGATCTAAAGCCTGTAGACTGATATTCAGAAGTTGCGTGATAATTGAGGTTTTTCCTTGCTTTCATAGTAAAAATACCTCAGAGTCCATTAATACTACGTGCTCCTATTTGTGCTCTCATTTCTTATACTTAATATCTGTAGTAGCATTCTCAGAAGTTTGTATAATGCCATACCATGACATTCAGAGATAAAAACACAGTGTAGGACCCTCTGGGTAAATGCAGCAGGTTTCAGATTCAGACTCTTTGGAGGAGCAGAGAATGGAGATCTCTTCAAGAGATTGTGTTTCTTGATGTTTTCTAATGGTGCTTGCAGGTCTCTGGTAAAAGACAGGAGATTAGAAAGTAAGAGTGATTCAGTGCATAATAACGCTTCTTGTGTTATTTGTTGTGCCAGTCCCCCCCCCCAAACTTGGCCTGCTTCTTTTCTGTTTGGCAGCAATCGGTTTCCAAAAATAATCATAGCACCTGTCTCAGAACTGTTGGCAGTGCACTCTCTCGCGCAATGGCTCTCAGCTCACCTGGCTGAGTGACTCATGGTTTCCCTGTAAGGTGAGAAATAATCTCGTTCTCACTATTCATTAATTAGATCTTCTTCTATCTGTGATAAACACTAATGACCTTGACTGAAGGGGCAATGACTTGATTTAAGATCTAGAAACGTAGCTTTTCAGCTCTCCTGCGTGCAGACTGTGCAATGTGTGGAGTCTGATGCTATGCACATATCTAACTCAAAAGTGCAGGCTGTGAATCCCAAGTGACTAGCCGTGATTATTATCTTTCATAAACTGACAAAATTTCTCTTGCAAATGTAGCCTGTTGCTTATTAATCATACATTTATACTAGTAAAAGCTGCAGTTATCACTGACTGCTTCCCTGGCTCATAGCCTCAACCACGACAGCATGATCTTGTAAGACCATCTAATCCGTTGTCATGGTCAGTGGTAAAGTTTCAGATAGTGCAAAGATGGCTTGACCATAATTCAGGTTTCTGCATATGTTCTTTGTTCCACTGCTACTTTCAGCTGTATAAGAAAAATTATGCGTTTTTAAAATGTTTCATGGTTTTTCATTTCTTGGTTTTGTTTGTTTGTTTTCATAAAAGTTTATATATATAAAACTAGAGTGGAAACAACTTGTTGTATCATTAAGATTGTTAGAAAAGTCTGTCCGCTCTACTCCACTCTGGTGAGACCCCACCTGGAGTACTGCATCCAGCTCTGGAGTTCTCAGCATGGGAAAGTTGTGAACCTTTTGGAGTGGGTTTAGAGGAGGCCACAAAAATGATCAGGGGCATGGAGCACCTCTCTATGAGGACAGGCTGAGAGAGTTGGGCTTGTTCAGGCAGGAGAAGAGAAGGCTCCGGAGAGACCTTATTGCAGCCTTTCATTACTTGAAGAGGGCTTATAAGATGGTGACAAACTTCTTAGGAGGACCTGTTGTGACAGGACAAGGGGTACTGGTTTTAAACTAAAAGAGGGTAGATTCAGACTAGATATAAGGAAGAAATTTTTTATAATGAAGGTGGTGAAACACTGGCACAAGTTGCCCAGAGAGATGGTCAATGCCCCGTCCCTGTAAACATTCCAGGTCAGGTTGGATGGGGCTCTGAGCAACCTGATCTAGTTGAAGATGTCCCTGCTCATTGCAGGGAAGTTGGACTAGCTAACCTCTAAAGGTCCCTTCCAACCCAAACTACTCTGTGATTCTAAGTGATACTCACCAGGTCTGATATAATTTAATTTATTTGTAACTGTTTAGCTCAGTCTTCCAATAATAGATGGGATACAGACTAGCGAAATTTAGTCAGATATAGTCCGTAATCTCTTTTGGTGTGTTTGAAGAGCAAAGAGGGTGCTCTGCCTATGTCTTGCAGAATCAGCAATATTTATCTAACATGCTATTTAAAAAAACAAGCCATAAAGATGGAGCAACAATGAGGGTAGAAATACGGTATAAAGAAAAATCATAAATGTCACAAAGTGAAATCTTAGATGCCTCCTTACCTGTAATTCAGGGTCAGTTAGTATAAAATACATTCCCCTCTCTTCTGCTCCGTTTTCTCTGCCTTCACTTACATCAGTCAACAGTTGATACACATAACTCTCAGTCTTCAGGCACGTATCGCCTGCATCTCTCCAACATTATGCACTTTATCATAAATGTTCCCCTGGGAGTTTACTTAATCCTTTACAGCTGAGTGAAACAAGACAGTGTGGACCCAATTTAATAAATTCAGTGTTACAGCTCTGCTCTACTGAGTCAGAAATCTTTACTCTACTCTGCTGATCTAGCTGTTTTATAAATATAACTAGAGTGGAGTAAGTATCTGAATACATCCACCAAAAAATGTCTGCTTGTGGTCTTACTTTTTAATCTACTATTTAGTATATCTGTATATAAATAGATTTATTTCATTATTTTGAAGGGAGCAAAGAGCATTAGGAAAATGAAGTAGGTGGAAAAGAGAGTGGGGGACAAAATGTAATGGAGAGAAAAGGCTGTAGAAATAAAATTTTTAAACTGTTATACCATGACTGTTGGTTAGTACTATGCCTTCAGCCATTTTTCCTTTAAAGGCATATGAGATATCTATTTAACATTTGTAGGGATGTAGCAGTCTCAGTGCAGTCTCTAGTGTTGAGCGTTATACTGTGTGAATTGGTTGCTAGACAATTTAGGATTGCTGGACCAGTCTAGGAGATTTAGAGGTTGTTTATGCCTCTTTATGAAATCTATAGTATATGTATAGGATCTGAGGTCATCTACTGTAACACAGGAGTTCTTAGAATTTACTGGGTCAGATTTCACCACTATGCCTAAAACAGGAGGAAATTAAGTTACTTCATGCTTTAGAAACGCATCTTTTTAATTGAAAATGATTGATTTGGATTCATCTATTATTATTTTTCAAAATATATTAAAGAATAGGATTGATTAATGGGGAAACTGTGATTATGCTGTCTATGGGAGTCTTGTCCATGACACACCTTCAGACTAAAGAAATAATATCATGGCTAGTTACAATAAGAAGAGTTGAAATTCAGATAATCCATGGGGTTGATTTAAAAGTTTGAAAATTAACTTCCTCTAGTGAAAGTCTTGAAATGCAAATAGGACNTCTCTCCCATACACATAACTGTTTTGGATTCCATCCCACAACAACTGCACTTATACTAGCACCAAAATCTAGATTCCATGATCAATGAGCTGAGTTGTAGAAGGCATTTCTAACTGAGAAGCTGAGTACCTGTGCATGCTCACTAAATGATTGCAAACTTTGTACTGCTCTTCTGTCACAGGCAAAGCTGATGTGTGGATATCAGACGTACTTTCATTAACGTTATCATCATCTCTTTTGTCACAGAAACAAAAGATTACTGAATTTAACCCTAAATAAAGAAATCCTATATCACTGTCCTATATCACTTATATCACTGGAAGATAGGTGCAAAATAATTTCAAAGAGAATCTGCAAGTGCTTCAAGCTATTCATGAACTATATTTTAGTACACCTGGAGATGATGGATGAATGATAGGATTGGTTTACACCCAAGTCTTGAGGCAACAGCAGAGTCCATGCTGTGTGTTTAGACTGCTACATTACAATAATCACAGGCGCGGTTACACGGGCTGAGAGCAGCAGAGAATCGCACTGTCTGTTGAGTAGAGTCATATGTTGGGACGATACTAAAGGGATTGCCCAGAAACGTCTGGGAGGTGAACAAATGAGTATTAGGACTAGACCTAGAGGTGATTGTGTGTACATGCAGCAAAGGATTGCAGAGGGAGGGAGACATGGGACAAATAGTTTTGAAGATGGAAAAATATAAAGGAATGTTGTACTGGGAACGTTACAGTGAGCTGTCTTCCATGATATTGGACAGCTGGATACTTGCTAGCTGGTTCTTGCTGTTCTTCACAGAGTGAGGTCTGTCTTGGCTATGAAAACTGCATTCTAGTAACAGAGGAGGAGAATGCAAGAATTATATTCAAAATTGTACAGTCGGGAAAAAGTTGGATTTTTAATATTAAAAAAATACACAACTACAGGTAGAAATATCTGGAAGCTATCTGTGGTGTGTTGGCCTTGGCTGGACACCAGGTGCCCACTAAGCTGCTTTATTATTCCGCCTCCTCAACTGGACAGGGAGCGAAAAATCCAGTGAAAGGCTCGTGGGTGAAGAGAAGGAAAGGGAGACATCTCGCCAATTACCATCTTGGGCAAAACAGACTTGACTTGAGGAAATTAATCTAATTTATTACCGATCAAATCGGAGTAGGGTAATGAGAAAAAACCCCTAAATCTTACAACATTTTCCCCCCACCCCTCCCTTCTTCCCGGACTTCGCTCCCAATTTCTCCACCTCCTCCCCTGGAGTGGCAGAGGAAAACGGGGAATGGAATTTGTGGCTGGTTTTCTGTGTCATTCATTGTAGCTTTTAATGTCCCACCTCTAATGGTAATGATACACTTTGCTTCCAGTGAGGAGAGGTTAAAGGTTTGTCTTGAATATGCTCCTGTGTCAGGAAACACAATTCTGGCTAGAGCTTCTGCGCTCTAGCTCAGAATTGACTCTTCACTCTTCACACATAAATACGTGTGACATACAAATTGAATTCTTGATGCTACTGTTTCAATAACTGAGCTATTAATTTTAGCAGACTCAAGAGTTCATTATTAGTCTCATTGTTTCTTATACCCATGTCATATATACGTCTGGATGCAACCTTTATCTTCATTTGCTAACTCCAAAAGGGAATAAAAAATCTTCCACTCTTGATTGGCTAGTGAAGTGAGGCAAAAGTGCTGCCTTCATGTTTTCCTTTTTTCTTGCGAATAGTTACTGAATTTTGCCTTCCTTTAATGAGTAAATACAAGACTTCTGATTACCTTCACTTCGTCTGAAAGGGATCTTTAGGGATGCAGAATGGAACAAGCTGGAGAACAGAGAGGGACAAAATGTAAGTAGTGATTTTGGGCCTGTTATTGGGTCTAGAAGTTTGTCCATCCCTCTCCCTCCAAGTTATGTATGAGGACAATGCAGTTAAGTATTACTGTAGCAGGAGAAACAGCATTGGAATGAAAGCAAGGGATTGCTTTAGTTTCCCTCATGAACCAAATTTCTCAGTGGAAAATAACTGACTTTCAGATAATGCGTTCCATCTGACAAGCATTAAAGCAAGAACTGCAGGACTAACAAGGCTTCTGAATAATGTTGTCTAAGGTGAAATCTCTCCACACCTCTCTCTGTTTGTGTTCTGACAGGACAGTAATGTTCTGTATTGAAGCCTGTTTCATTTAAAGAAATAGTATCTGAATACTCTGTTTGTCCTCTGAACACAGAAGCAAGTGGAAAATACTTAGGTTTTGCTACCAGTTAGAAAATACCATGTAGTAGCTCCCTATTATTGCTGAAATATTAAATGACAGCTTAAAAAAAAATAAATAGGCTGTGCAAGCCAGTTCTCCACAACTGTTTTTCCTTGATAAGCAAACAGGATTTTACTGTAAGTTGCTGAATGCCTAATCCTTCCTATTATGCATTATACTCTCTATGTTTGTTAGGGATGAAAAAGGAGAAATGCATCCTGTTTGGATTTGGAATACAGATTGCAATGCTTCATTAGTAAAGCTCAGTAATGCTGATTATCTTAAATAGCTGTCATGGAATAGAGCATGTAGTCATCTAAATCACTGATGCCAGGTTCTGGGTTTGTTTTTTGTGTTCTCCAGGCAATGTGGCTATATACAGCCTATTCCAAGTGGCGAACATTGTCAGCAGGTATTTGGATGAGGAGTTATGCAGCATAAGGACATTATTTCAACAGTATTAGAACATAAATACCTCTTCTGCTCTGTCTTGGATTTATTTATACAGTTCCTCAGAAACTGAAAAGTTTTCACAGGAAAGAACAGGAGGGGCATAATCTCTTGGGCTGTAGTGGATGGCAGGGTCCATTTTCCTTGCACTTATTGGCTCAAGAAAGGAGGAGGCAGCAGAGAAAAGGCAGGAAAAAAAATACCACGAAAAATCAGGTATTTCATCTGGGTTTTCTTGAGTGGCTTTTGGCTGGGAAAGCCTTCATTTAATCATTATGTTTGAATTGTAGTCTTGGCTTGTAGTAAGCTATTTTTCCCTTCTAAGAATCTTTTTGCCTGCTGCTTTTTTCTGTCATCCCCATTGATTTTTCCCTTCCACTCCTCGATAGTGTGCCCAGTTTTAGGATCAGGATGTTCACAGATGCTGTATAGACGAGGCAGAAGTAGGGAATGGTCAGCAAAGAAACAGCAAAATTGCTCCAGTGTTTCAGTCAGTGGTAGCAGAAACAACAGCTCCCTGAGAGATGGGATGGGACAGAGAGAGCTCAGAGCAGCCAAAACACAAGAAATTAAGGTGGTGGTGGAGGATGTGTTCCCTTCCACGTTTTGAGGCTAGTGTCTGATGTTTTGTAATCCCTACTTGGTTGCATCTTACACTTCTGTACATCCACCCATACGCGCAACAGAGATACCATCAGCAGACTCTTAGTTTTGCTTGTTTCTGAATGTGTGAGTGTGTGTGTCGCCAAAATCTGGCATAGAAATATAGGATGCTTCATATACAGTTCTATGGAGCCTTATTTCTTGTTATGGCAGTTAAAAACGGTTTCTTTTTAATGTTACAGAGAATGATCTTAAAAGTAGATAGTGACAGATTAAAGTATGTGCTAAAATCTGTTGTCTAGAATGCTTTTTCCAGCCTAGAAAAGAGAGTTCGGTATATGAATCAGGCTAAATTGCTCTTACTATTACAATGGCAAAATTTTCAGTTTTTGACCTTATCACTGACATGCTACATATCTTTCAGTATTAGCTCTACACATAGAAATACTAATATAATGGTAATCGCGAAAGGACAGGAGATGTCCCTCAGAGGTGTCATAAATATATTTCAAATAGAGTTTTCGTTCTTTCTGTGCAGGAAAAGTTGTTTGAGGAGGCAGGAGGAAGGAAAAGTTGGTAATGATCATGATTGTTATTCTTTAAAACATAGCACTCTGCAAGCAATGCATTCAGCTGGAGAGTCATAGGCATTCCATGATGATTGATTGCTTTTGCAAGTCTTGAACCAAATCAAGCCAGATAAGTTACACATTGACAACACATTAGATGGGGAATGTCTGAATTTCCATTGTGTAAATTTCAAACAAAGCCAACAAATCTGCTGCTGCTTTCATGCTAGTAAAAATAATCTGTGTTGTGGGATGTATGTGTTTTGAATTGGGGGAGGGGGGTGTTTTCAAGGTATCTTGCTAATAATTTGTGTCTATAAAAATAAAAGTTTTGAAATCATAAAGCAGTAGCTATTCTATGGTATCTGATTTGAAATTTTAATATATCATGCTGTACTACAGTGCACTCTAATTTTGTTTATAGCATTTGATTATTGTGTCAATTTACATCCAGGGTAGAAGAAAATTGGCTGGATATCAAGCAATAAATTCTAATAGGTTCACCATCTGCATCATTTGGTATGGCATTCAGTGATTTTTGTCCTGATGTGACAAACAAGTTATCATTCTTCAGGCACTGCTGATCTTCAGTTTTGCGTGGCTGAGCTAACTGCATGTTGTTCAGTCCCTGATGTCTGAACGTTATAACAACCTCTTAGAGGTAGACATGCAAAATGGCACAGGTATACTCTGCAAGAGCTACCATATCCAAAATCTTTGCTATGTTCAGAAGCTACCAGTAGAAAAGAATGTCTGTCAAGAACTAATTGCCTGATGACTATTCATTAGTGGTGCTCAGGGATTCAGACAGACTGAAAAATGTGGAGAGGTGAGAGAGATTGTGTATCATGATCAATAATCCTAAACAAATGGCTTGGATTTTGGTGTGTGCATCAGATTCTTGTCTGCACACTAACCGTAGTAACAAACACAGTTTATGATGGTTGAGTGAAGGGCACTCTTTAACAGGGGAATGTGGTGTGAAATCCCTGCCTGGTTGTTGGCTGCTGGACCCCAAAGCCAGCGTTTGCAAGGCAGCCACAGTGAACAATGTCAGTACTGTTTGATGTTGCATCTTACTGGAGATCTTGAGAATGTCCCTACAGAGGATGCTTTTATCCATTATGCACCTGTCCTGACCATTTGATCCATGCCTGTAGGCCCCCTGTGGTGCTTACTGTGTGTTGATGCAGTAGCTTCCCTCCTGCTCTAGATTTTTGGGTGGCTTATTAGCCTGCTGCGTGTTGAAGTCTTGGAGAAAGTGTGTCATGAGTACTGTTAAGCAGTTGGAAAGTGGTGAGCTGGTTTGCAGGCTTCCTTTGAGCTTACCACTGAAATGTGCGCGCTTATGTGCTGTAGCCTTGTGCTACAGCCTTCACCCTGTCCTGAGTCAACAGCGAAGTAGAACATGCTGCTCTGTGTCACGTACTTGGAGAGTATCAGAGCCAGAGGAGAACAAATCTGTAGGTGTCTAATGTCTTTCACCAAAGGATTGAGGTAGATGAAGTGGGCAGGACAATCTGGACAAAATCAGCAACTGCATGCATTTCACTTGATATGAAGTTTCTGGTTTGATTACCACTCTTGCTACTACACCACCACCAAATTTTACCTGTGTTGCCATGCAACAGAGACTTCCAGGCTAGGTTTTTGTACTTTTAAGTCATGTGTAAGCCTCTTGAAATGTACTGACCAATAGTAGCATTATCCAGCAGTAAGAGGTGGGGAACTCCTGGCACAAGAGACCTTTCGTCTCTTGTGTTTATTCTTTCTCATCCTAAGAGAAGTCAGAATTCAGTACACCCAGATAAACAGATTTCACACAGCCTGCAAAGACTGACAATGAATGTGCAGAAGAGCAACAGTTAATTAAGAAACATTTGAAGTGTTCTGCATTCAGAGCTAATGGTTTCTTTCATCTTACTGCTTTTATATATAAAGAAACTTTGACTATCATGGAAAATAGAGGAAAGAAAGCAAGGGAAAATAACCAGGTTGTGATAATATATTGAGGAAGGCTACAGGAATAATACAGAAAATGGAGAATAAACAAAATACTTAGCCTTGTTATGCTGAGAATTTAACAATGCTTGCATGGTATTTCACATGAGAAAATTAGGGAAGGGAGGGAGATGAAAAGTAGACAGATCTTCATTGCCTATAAGCAGCCAAATTTTTGTTTAAACACCACAGTGCAAGCTTAAGTGACTAGCATGGCATGGAGCAAGCAGTCCAAATGCACTATAATCCCTGAGGTTTTTTTGCCAACAACTACTGGTGTAAGAGCGTCACTTTACTTTCAAATTGTGGCTACCTACTGCCCATTACCAGCTGACATCTTGCAGCTTCCTTTGCTTTGCTGTCAGAGGTTCAGTGGATAGACTCCTGGAAAAATTTTCAATCATTAAATAGCTTGAACTGTAAATCTGTGTTTATCCAGATTTAAGCAACGGATTTCTTTTAGATAACCCAACACTGCAAAAACAGATAATATATGTTTACAAGTCATACCATTATCTATAGGGCCTTTCTTTGTTCTTAAAGGCATACTTGTAAATTCCAGCTCAGATGTAGTGAAAGGGTTAGTTTTTGATCTTGTAGCTCTGAAGGGAGCCAAGTGCAAAGAATTTCACATGATTAATGCTGATGAATAATTTCTTCATGTTAACAGAGAATAACAAAAACATGACTCATTCTCCTAACAA